>UELV01101251.1:0-37989 GCA_900490015.1 Megastigmus stigmatizans
GTGTGTGTGTGTGTGTGTGTGGGCTATGCTCGACTGGAGAACGCGCTCACTTTCTTGTTACACACGTATATACCTGTGCGCGCGCGTCCGCGAGGTGAACGTCTTTATTATTGACGGTGAATCTATGCTTTCATCCGGGTTTTT
Organism: Megastigmus stigmatizans; assembly: GCA_900490015.1. Taxonomy (NCBI): domain Eukaryota; kingdom Metazoa; phylum Arthropoda; class Insecta; order Hymenoptera; family Megastigmidae; genus Megastigmus; species Megastigmus stigmatizans. Next base: position 145 of record UELV01101251.1, read on the forward strand.
TATGCGATAAACATTTTTCCTAAAATTGCCCCAACAGAGGAAGTCCTACACATTCCATGGTCTTAATTTCTGACAAGAGCATCAAAGAATTGTTCTTAAATCTGATTTTTACTGTGCTGTCGGTGGTTCGTTTATCAGAGATCGCGATGTAGTGTCGTCGTCTTCTTTTAAGCTAGTTTTAAAAGAAATGCAGCTGGTACAGTTATTGTTACAAACATATACTTTTAAAGCATGAAAACTGCCGAGAGTCAACTAGAAAGCATTGCTGTTAAATTTTACTGAATTTTATCGCATGCGCTATCGTCGAGTATACTCTTAGATATAGACAAATGACCAGCAGTTACAAACATAAGTAGATATAGGCTGTTATAGACAGACGCGAAAACTTTCAAGCTTCATTGATTGTGACTATCCTGTATACTGATAGTTTTAGTTTTATTCCTGTACATAAAAATATATACGCATTTTTCTTCGAAGATACACCATAAGTGCAATGAAATGACATTATTCTCAAAATTTAAAAGATAGTTAATTACCGGCTTACCATAGCTACTTTGTATCCCCGACCTTTGTCGCTGCCAAAATTATTTTCTAGTTTTAATTATTGAAAACTGTATATTAAGCTAAATATAATATTTAAAAATGATCAATTTTTTCTTAATTTTACACTGACAATCTTTAATTAGAACTCAGAATTGCCTATTAATTGTTTGTAACTTTTTTATAAGGCGTACAACTTTATTAAACTTGATTACGCTTCCGGCACCTAGGACAACACTCGATTTTGGAATAAATGCTGCATAGATATTTAGTGCGCTCAATTACACCAGTCAATAAAATGACTTTCAAAGATATCGACTTACGGCACAATTTCTGTCATAACAATGTGTCTCCGAAGGTGCTGAGAAAAAGGAGTTTGAACAATAAGCCATCTTTCAGGGCTTTCACATAAATTGGTTAGAAAATAGTTTTAGTTTTATATAAACGCCGCGGAAGATGTTTTTATATACCACCTACTTTTTCTTAACATCTGCAAAATTCTTTGCTGTATTAAAGAATTGTGCCGTAAGACACTACTTCCGGAAGTTATTTTCTTCATTGATGTAATCGAAATGCATGAATGTCTGTAAACACTTTTTATCGTGGAAAAGAGCGTCACGTATAGCCTATGACAACATGCTGGCAGGCAATCAATTGAATTGCTTACAATTGAAAATTTAATTAGAAAATGTTAGTGTTCTATTTATTCTATGTTGCAAGTGTACTCAGTTACTTGTACATTGCAGATTCACATTTTATTCACTCAATTTTGAAGTTAATGTAATTTCTAATCTGGAAGAACTTTCTTTTTACGACTCCAAATCCAGATCTATATTTATACTACCTACTTTTAATACATTAATTTATATAATATAAGTTTACACTCTACCAATTTATTCAGAACTCACAATTGGTGTCTATACGCAGAATTCACAGCTTGGCTACATAATAATAATGTAATAATATTAATTATTAATTATGAACAAAATAATTCTTTAATTTTCAAAACGAGAGGACGAAATACTGTATTTCCAGTAATCCGCATATACATATAAAAAAGAAAAAAGAAAGAAGAATAAACTTCAATGAAATGAAACCCAAGAAATTGCCTAAAATTGATCCAATAACTTTTATTAATCATTATAATTTTGTAAAATAAGTCAATGCTTTATTAATTAAAATATTTAACATTACATTACCTTGTAAGTACAAAATTCTCATTCTAACTCCGGAATATCACGATCTGCTGCACACGCGATTCAGCTCAAAGCGCGTGCGTCGTCTGCTTTGCTTCCACGCGTAACTGTGCTTCCTTGGTCTTTCGGCAAATGATTGCATCAGGTGTATTTTACTATAGAGAGTTGTGGCAAACTTGCGTCAGAAACATGCAGGCAAGGGGTTTGAAGGGTTTTCTTGTAAGGTTGATCAACTGGCACAGATCTTTTTCAGTGCCTCCGTTCAATTCTACTGTAAATTGCATATTGTAAGTCCGATCTCATCATCTGTCAGTCTACTCATACGTAATAATAAAGGGGAAAGAGGCAACAAATACTCTAGATATTCTTATATGAGACATTGCTAGTTAGTACTTGTTAATAATGTAACAGTATGCACATGACACATACTTATAGAATATCGTACAGGGATCAAATTGAACTCCGTGTATTATTGATTTGGAGAGTTCCAACACTCAATAACCAGAAAACATTTAAATAAACAATGTAACTTTTTAATTGATAAAATCGATTACATTTTTTAACTATCTCAAATACATAGGTATATGGTCGTAAATGTATAATGTATTGTAAGGCCTTACAAATAATCTTTTTCGACATTTTCGTTAAGCAGCAAAGTTAAAGTTTTCTTAAATTAAGTAATTTTTTGCGATTTAAAGAACGATAGAATAAACTTCCCAGTGAATTACGTATAGCCCAAATATATGAAAGTTTGCCTCTTGTGTTTTCAATCTTGCATAAAACCTATTATATTAATAAATAAATAATTCTTATAAAAAATTTAGATGGATTCTCAAACGTTAATATAAATTATTTTTCGTAAAATTATTCTGCATTTTATATAATATACTTACGTAATTCAGTCAAACATTGAATATAAAAAACTCGCTAAAATAAATAATTGTATTTTATCTTTTAAGGGGGGGTCCTGCTTTAGAAGGTCAAAAAAATAGATTTTTTTTATACGTTAAATCTAACCAGTATTACCAGTTTTTTGAAGAAGCTGAATAGTTGCTATATGGAGCAGGAATAGCTGATTAGTCGATTATTACTGTAAGCAATCAAAAATTGATACTTTTTCCTATCGGAAACTTTGAAGCGCGATTTATCGAGTTTTTACGATTTTTTTTAAATTTGCGGGAAAGATTGCAAGAAAACTATACGATCGATTGAAACGAATGAACGTTTATTATGTTCAGAATTAAATTCTCTTCTAGTTAAATCTAAAAAATTATTAAAAAAGTCGGTTTAAACAATTTTTATAGCACGTTGAAGTGATTTTTTTTTTCTAAGAACGTGTTTTTTTTTCCAACTTGGTAAAAATATAGAATTTTGTAATTTATTCGGGGTTTTCTAAGTAAGACTAGAAGGAAAACATGAAAATTAAAAAATTTTGTTCAATTTCTGTTTCTGACAAGTATTACGAGCTCCGCTTTTCTCGTAGCTGAGAGACTTCAATAACGAGGCTTTGTGTAATTATGTACATATAACATGTATATATTAATATTTTTGCATAAAAAAAAATGATTTTGTACTCTACAAATATACTTGAAACTATACCAAACAGTTCGCTATGGTGAGTTATTTCGTTGTAACCTAAAAAAAATCCCCAAAAAACAGCGTTTCTAGGCCTTCTAAAGCAGGACCCGCTCTTAACTTAAAATTTTAAAACTAAAATAAAGTGGAGGAAACGTAACTGTTGGAATGATTGGTTTCGATTTAACCGTGTTTATAATTTTATTACAATAACTTAAAGGAGATAGCGAATATTTTTTTCGAAGACTTGTAACCTTTGATATAAAGATATTGCATTCTTAATAACAGTTGTTATTTATGGATTGTTATTATGTATGAATGTAAAGATATTGAGCCGTTATTTAAAATGATAAAAAAAGTTAATTAGTAGGCATCTGTACTATGAAAGTAAACATCAATATACTATCATCTTAAAATTTTTATTTCATAAACTATGCGGGAAGGTTATTACTTGTATAATGTGATAGTTATAATTTTTTTATATAATTTTATACAATTATAATATTGTTTTAATAATTATTTATAATTCTTCGTGCTCTTTTTTTTAAATTTTAATGCCTTCTTTAGAGAATGCGCTTCTGTGACAATTATTTTACCGCAACGTTTCATAAATAAATATTTGTACTTGATTAAAAAAATTTTAAACCAGTAAATGAATTATAATGGTAATTTTGAAACGTGAGTGCATTGGTTTCTAGTACATCCTAAATCAAAACAAATATAAATGGATAAAATTCATATAAACACATTAAAATGCGTACAAGGAGAAAGTCAAGGGTACGGTACAGCAGCTTGATCAATGTTTCGCTGATTTCAGCAGTTCAAGCTAATTAGGCATAGCCGCAGGAGCTATTGCTATTAGTAACGTTATCGGACAATTTGTTTTGTTCGTAACCACTGTTAATTTGTTTAAATATATCGTTACTTTAAAATTATTATAAGTTATTAAGTTAAAATTATAGAAAACAAATAATTAGTTAACAATTTCAGATGACGAGGTAAGAATGCGTATTTTGTAAGATATTGTATTTATAAAAATAGGGAATATGGAATAAGAATATACAGAATTCTGTATATTATATTTAAAATAAGTATAATTATAATAAATTGTTTTACCACTGATAAATTTGTAATTTCCATGAAAAATATTAATAATATAATCATTACAATAAGTATAACTGCACATTTAAATGATTAATAATTAACAGATTTGGATCACCTCTATGGGATACTTATTGGGAACCAGGACTAAAAAGATTTTACAATAAATCACAGAACATTTATTATCAAAGCGATATTGTTTCTTTAAAACGATCCATGCCATTAAACGCTATTAATTTTAGCAGCGCATCAAAATGGGTAATTAAAATAAATTTTTTAATTATTTGTTATTTTTAAGCTCACAATTATAATCTACAGTACTATATGCTAATTCAATATACTTATTTATAAAAAATTGATATAATAAATGAGAGTCAAGGGCCTTATTCTCCTACTTGTCGAATGTAAGACCGTCGTATTTCTCTTAGAGAAGGTCTTTGACTCGTCAAAATCCAATTTTTCACGTATGTCATGCGATTAAACAGAATAAAGAATATGGCTCCAGGTAGCACTGGACACGTTTTCTCTTTGTAGTATTATGCAATATTTGGAACACTATGGAAAACCAATTGGAATTTGGAAAAAAATGAAATATTGAATTTTAACGCAATTTAGGTTCAAAAAGTGAAAAAAAATTCAACGATGAAATATTTTTTTAAAAGTAAATTAGATTTTATTTATATCAACGTGGCATTACAGTAAATTTACTTACAAAAAAAAGATCTTATGGACTATTTGAAGATAGATTATGTAGTTTGAACATTTTCTTCTTTTAAAAGATTAACTTTCAAATGTGTACTTTATGTGAGAAAAAAAGGTCATATTAATTTTTATGAAAGTAAATTAACAAGTTGATCTTTTGATAGAAAGTAGTGACCTCTTAAATTTCCACTTCAATTTTTGCACTTTAAAGTTTGGAGTGTACACAAAAAGTATATAGCTACTAATTTTTATTTGAATATTTTGGATTATGAAAAAAAAATATATGAAGAAAATATAATATTAGAAAATATGTTTACAATAGAAAAACAACCACAAATGTGGGTGAGCTTACCTCTAAAAGGGATTTTAGTAAATTATACTGCACAATTAAATAAATAAAGAATATTTTTCAAGCAATAATCTTCTCGCAAAATCATATTTACTACTAAGTAATTAAAATTTGAAAATTAACATGGAAATTATATTGATATGCATACACTGTTTCGCTATACTTCAAAGTAATATACTACTTTTATAATTATTATGTTCCTATATAATTCTTATACTACATTCTGCAAATATTAATTTGCAAATATCAGTATATCATATCTCAGCTTCATATAGTTTTCTCTATAATATTTTAGTTGTAATCTATATAATGATACATTATATTTATTAAAATTCTTAATCAAAATAATATTATTAAAGTTACAATATTATAATATTATTATTATATTCTAAATAACTGAAATAATCAGTTAATGTTAAGTTGACAGATCACAATTTATACTTGGAAGATGATGCTATCTCGCTTGTAAGTTTTTCGGAATCAGAATCTGAATCTGAAGCTAAATCAAGTAAACGTATACAGATAAAGAAACGAAATAAACGTCTTGAAAAAGAAGAAATAGAGGGTGATATCGAAGTGCTAAGTATCAAGCACGCTATGGCCAGTGAACAAACTTTAGAAACTCTATGGAAGTTATACCGAAAAACAGGAGAATCTAAAGAAGATGTAAAACACAGATTAATGGATTCACCAGTCGATGAAAATAGTATGAAAACTTCAGTTGAGAGTGAAGATATTAATTGTCACCTTAAAAATATTAGGGAAGGCATTAAGCAGGAAATTTTGTCTAGTGATTTAGACAGTGAAAGAGAAAGTACAGAAGAAGAAGATAATGAAGAAGTAGATGAAATAAAAACAGGTAGAAAAAGGAACTATTTTGAAAGTTCATATAGCTCTGCAGACTTTCTTATAGTTGAAATACATGAATCAGAAAAAGATATCCCTATTTTTACCCAAGATAATATATGCAATATAACAGAAGAATCTAAAGGTTCGTCTAGTGATTTAGACAGTGAAAGAAAAAGTACAGAAGAAGAAGATAATGAAGAAGAAGAAATAAAAACAGGTAGAAAAATTGACTATGTTGAAAGTTCACGTAGTTCTGTAGACTTTCTTAATGTAGAAATACACAAATCAGAAAAAAATATCCCTATTTTTACCCAAGATAATATATGCAATATAACAGAAGAATCTAAAGGTTCGTCTAGTGATTTAGACAGTGAAAGAAAAAGTACAGAAGAAGAAGATAATGAAGAAGAAGAAATAAAAACAGGTAGAAAAATTGACTATGTTGAAAGTTCACGTAGTTCTGTAGACTTTCTTAATGTAGAAATACACAAATCAGAAAAAAATATCCCTATTTTTACCCAAGATAATATATGCAATATAACAGAAGAATCTAAAGGTTCGTCTAGTGATTTAGACAGTGAAAGAAAAAGTACAGAAGAAGAAGATAATGAAGAAGAAGAAATAAAAACAGGTAGAAAAATTGACTATGTTGAAAGTTCACGTAGTTCTGTAGACTTTCTTAATGTAGAAATACACAAATCAGAAAAAAATATCCCTATTTTTACCCAAGATAATATATGCAATATAACAGAAGAATCTAAAGGTTCGTCTAGTGATTTAGACAGTGAAAGAAAAAGTACAGAAGAAGAAGATAATGAAGAAGAAGAAATAAAAACAGGTAGAAAAATTGACTATGTTGAAAGTTCACGTAGTTCTGTAGACTTTCTTAATGTAGAAATACACAAATCAGAAAAAAATATCCCTATTTTTACCCAAGATAATATATGCAATATAACAGAAGAATCTAAAGGTTCGTCTAGTGATTTAGACAGTGAAAGAAAAAGTACAGAAGAAGAAGATAATGAAGAAGAAGAAATAAAAACAGGTAGAAAAATTGACTATGTTGAAAGTTCACGTAGTTCTGTAGACTTTCTTAATGTAGAAATACACAAATCAGAAAAAAATATCCCTATTTTTACCCAAGATAATATATGCAATATAACAGAAGAATCTAAAGGTTCGTCTAGTGATTTAGACAGTGAAAGAAAAAGTACAGAAGAAGAAGATAATGAAGAAGAAGAAATAAAAACAGGTAGAAAAATTGACTATGTTGAAAGTTCACGTAGTTCTGTAGACTTTCTTAATGTAGAAATACACAAATCAGAAAAAAATATCCCTATTTTTACCCAAGATAATATATGCAATATAACAGAAGAATCTAAAGGTTCGTCTAGTGATTTAGACAGTGAAAGAAAAAGTACAGAAGAAGAAGATAATGAAGAAGAAGAAATAAAAACAGGTAGAAAAATTGACTATGTTGAAAGTTCACGTAGTTCTGTAGACTTTCTTAATGTAGAAATACACAAATCAGAAAAAAATATCCCTATTTTTACCCAAGATAATATATGCAATATAACAGAAGAATCTAAAGGTTCGTCTAGTGATTTAGACAGTGAAAGAAAAAGTACAGAAGAAGAAGATAATGAAGAAGAAGAAATAAAAACAGGTAGAAAAATTGACTATGTTGAAAGTTCACGTAGTTCTGTAGACTTTCTTAATGTAGAAATACACAAATCAGAAAAAAATATCCCTATTTTTACCCAAGATAATATATGCAATATAACAGAAGAATCTAAAGATTGGACATCTGAATTACCGAATCGATACTTGTGCAATTCTAAGTCATTTAAGTCAATTTCTTATTGTAAACATGATCTGCGTTGCCTCATACCAATTGTGAACGCACAACTCATGATGAATAAATTTAAATCAATCGAAAAAAATAATTCCAACAATGTTAAGAGTATGAACAAAGAAGAAAATTTGAGTAATCACAAGAGTAATAAGTCGATAATATATAATAGACATGGTGTTCGAACTTTTAATTATATAAACAGCCATGACAACATTTCTGAATTATGTAGTAGTAGCAGCGATAAGCTCGTCAAAACAATAAATAAAACTTCTGCAAAAAATCATGTTACTACTTTACGTACGAAGATTAGTAATAGAATAATAGAGAAAACTTCAGACGAAGAAAAATGTATTTTTAAAACAAATAAAAGGAAGCAGAGTGACTGTAAAAATATTTTGCGACCTTTTTCTGAAAATTTATCTAGTGATTCTAGTATAAACAATGACGACGATTATATGGGTAAAGTTAGAAAATCTAAAATACAGAGGACATCACTTATTGTAAAAGATAAAATTTATCGACCAGAGCTCTTTACTGAAGAAGAATATTAATGTGTTATTTCTTGTGTCAAAAAGTCAGGTAAAAAATCACCTGCTTTTTCACCTGATTTTTTAAAGCAAAGGAAGGCCGAATGTTACAATTCTCATGTTCATCTTCAACATCTACATGCGATGATGAAAATCGTCACGAATATTAATAAGCTATTATAATTGTTGCATTGTTATAGAATATATAAAATATAAATACATTTAGTATAGATTTACTAAAAACAATAAATTAACTTTCAAAGAATGTTTTAATAATATTCTTCCAAAATAAATTGTTAAGTTTTCTAAAATCGAATGTGTCTTAATTTTTAAATATTGCTATAATTTCAGAATTGGTTTAGAAACCCACAAAACTTTCATCTTTATGAGTACTTACTTACCTACTTTCCATAAACCACAATTCCTATTCTAACCTAAATTGAACATGCCTCTTTGAAATTTCAAAAGATGCCTCGTCAATTGACAAATCAGTGAAGTATTGTTATTTTGAACTAAAAAATAAAGATTTTGCGAGCTGTCCCATTAATGTGCCATTGATACGTAGCGAGGATTCAAAACTTAGCAATGACACAACATGAATTTTTTCTAGTTTGAATCACACTTAGATTGTAAATGTGAGATCTAATATCATTTCAATGGTAGAATAAGTTTATATACGATATTAAAAAACATTAGAATTTTAACTTTTGTCAATAATTGTATATTATTTATCAAATTTACGGCATTCAAAATTCCATACCTATTACTATATTCTTCCGAAAAGCGCGCCATTCAAAAAATATGCATAATTACCAAGTGCTGATAAGACATACCTAATACGTTTCCTACTTTGTTGACTATAAATGTAAAATATATTTTTATGAAAAGGATTTTTTATCAGCCTATTTCTGTAGAATCTATAAATGGACATATGGTGATAATTGATAATATATAAAATAATATATATATAACGCGCATCTTGATATACGCAGAGGGTACAGACTTACAGAGTAGATATAACTGTTATTATAGTAACAACTGACAAATGATCGACTGAGTATTGACAGTGTTGAGCGTTGATCTGCAGCAGACACTCGCAGACAGCTGCAATCTCATCAGTCTGATCAGTGACGACAGTGACTACTGAGTGCTTACTGCTCGCTGATGAGTTGACTGTTGATGACTGGTACTGAAATGCCTGGCTCAGAGTCCTCAGAGACTCAGAGTGTTCAACTGATCATACTAAACTGGCTCAACAAAGCGGTAGACACTTGAAACTTGACAGGTGACACTTGGCAGCTATCACTTGTTGTTTTCACAGTAAAAACTTAAAACCTATACTATTTATAAACACTTATATATATATCAATATTTGTGTAAATACTAAAAATCAATTTTATAATATATATAGAAATTAAAAATATTAAACCTAATAGTATATATAATGTCAAAAAATAATCTGTGATAAAAATAACTAAGTACTTTTTACCCATGAGAATATAAACAGTACAGTATTTCAGTGAATTATTATAGATAAGGTTATGTTTATATTAAAAAAAAAAAATTGAGAAAAATGTCTGAATCAAATAATAAAAGTAAATTAACAGAGGTTTTTAAGTACCAGGAATTAATAATTTCTGAGACTAAGTATTTAGTTGGTGTACGTAAAATAAATGATTTACGACATATCCTTATTACAAATTTAATTGAATTTTATGAAGTAAACTTATCAAAAGAAGATGTAAGAAAACAGAGCAAGGTAATTGTTTAATATATTTTACTATAAATGTTTGATTTTTTTTAAATGATATTAAAATTTGTTTCTTTTAAAGGACTTAAATCCAGCTTTATTTGATTGTGATTGTGAAGAATTCGTAGATGAGCTATTAATTGATATTACAAAATACGTTGTAACTGCTTCTGTTGATAGTATTGAATTAAAAAATAAAATTGAAGATGGATTCTTTTGGTTTAATTTAAATCCAACTAGGTGTAATCCAGAACAGTTTTACAATAATTTTATGGAAATATTTTATCTTACTTTTTTTGAACTTCATCATCGTTATGATTGCTTATTGGATGTTGTAAATAAAAAAGATAAAGAGATTGCTGAGTATAAAGCTCAAGGAGTTGAACTATTAAGAAGTACATTTAAAATGTTTTCTTAGTTTATATTTACTAATTTTAATTATAATTTCATTCATAATTTATTTATTATTTTTCTCTGCAGAAAGTTTGCTGACACAACCATTTACAGAAAAGTTATTTGAAACAAAATTAAAAAATATAAATACATTTGATAAAATAAATGTCTATTTAAATGCTGTAAACTTTTACAATTCCATAAAGGATTTACAAATTAAAGAAGATAGTACAAAAGAAAATACAGCGATAAAATCAGAGACTCCTGATGAACAATTGTTACCGGTTAGCAGTGTATCATCTAATAAAAGGTCTTCTAGTGACATGAGATGTGCAGTGCCACCAAAATCTGAAAAAAAATTTAAAGTGCGCAAACAAAATCTACAACTTCAACTACTGTGATAAAAAGAATTAACAACAAAATGAAAATGGGTAAAAAGTGCATTTTTATTATTTTATACATACAGTTGTACAACGCCCTACAAAATATTGTACTAATGTAATGTTATGTTTGTGTTTCAGTTAATATACAGTTATTCTCAAAATGACATGATTGGTTTATTATTATACCTTACGTTTATACAATTATTTCAAAGGGAGTGAAAGTTGCAGAGTATCGGTGGGGCGCGACACGTCGTACAATCTTGTATAAGAGTTTAGTTTAGAGCATAGGTAGCATGAATGATAATCGTATAAAAGTCTAGTAATAAATCCATCCAAAGACCTGCTTTGGAAGTGAAGAATTCATCGCTCTTTGTTGCAGTGACAGACTGCTTGCAGCATGCCAACGTACCTGCGCGGCATGTGTTTCAAAATCAATTATATATTCCTAAATCTGCGAAAATCGTTGCACATTTGTTTCATATTTTCTTTTCTGTTGAAACACAAGAATAGACAGTTTGCGAGATAGAAAGCGCAGTTAACACAGTTCAGTCAGTAGTCGACTCATTCGAATAATAAAAAGGCTGCTGTCTTGCAAATTGCACAATGTGACTACTATTTTAAACCATGCTTTGTACGCAAACTAAAAAGGAAACATACTCATTTTTTATGGAATAAAGCTTTACTTAAGATTTTAATAACGCTCGTTTATCTTTTCCTTTACTCCTTTTTATAGGCACGATAAAGGCTAATTTTTTTTGTTCATGTTGTATTTGTTAGAATAAACGAAACTCGCGTTAGATATACACACTTGCACGCTCGCGCGCGCAATACTCACACGTACAAGAAAGGGGACAATGGTCCTCAAATACGAGATGTCGCGTTTTAGACGGTAATCACAATGCGCTTGATGCTTAACAATTAATTATTTTTGCAATCATATTATACGATACACACATCGAATTGCGCTTCTATTATATAGTAACACGTACAATATACGTATTTTCTAGGCCCTTGGCAAACATCTTAAATACAGGCAGCATTTTATATTGTTTTTTTCTTGAAATTCTTTTATTTTTCGACAATTGCTTAAATCGTTGTTGCCGCTGCATTCCAATACCAATTCAATACCAAATTTAAACCTTTCTTTTCCGAAGAAATCAGTCTTTCATTATTAATTATTATTTTTCAATAATCCTCTTTTGCTCTTTCAAGTGAGTTTGGTAAGTCTTATAGTGTCTTTGAGTGGTTTATAAATTTGAAAAAAAAATAATTAGCAATAACTTCTACATTGCAAGGAATTCAAAAGAATATTTTTATTGCAATAATTCCTTCTTATTATAATGATTGTTATCGACACTGGTAGTGCTTTTTGCTCATAACGAGTATGTTTCCTTTATTTGAATTGAAATTCTAGGAGGTAGTGTGCGATTGAAATGTCGTGGCGACACTTTTTTATTTATTGTTATACTCTGTTATAATGAATGGCAGCGAAAGCAAAAACGTTTTTGCAATTGCTCGTGAATTTTTGGTGACATTCAAGGGAGAACGATTTTTTTCACTACTACATATCGTAAAGCTCATACGAAGCAAGTATATGTGCGTAAGATTATTGCACTTTTTCGTTTACACTTGTTATTTTTTTCTTTTCTTTATCGTCTCGCATGTGCGATAATGTAAAAGGTGCGTTAATTATTGATAATAACGAGAGAATAAGTTATGGCACTCTCGTCAGACACACATTCTCTTTGTCTCCGTTTTTTCTGTTTGTTCTATGAACTTGACAAATTAATAATTACATTAGATTTGTCGCTTACATCCAAACCAATTCAGACTTCAAGATCAGTTCTAATATAAATAATATTTTCGAATAAACTAACAGGAGCATTTCCATGCATCTCCTTGTTGTGAAGGGGATAGAGCCTTGATTACACTGTTTTCTCCTTCCTTCTCTGAAGCCTCAAATAGACTAGCCTGTAAATGTTTTAAAAAAATTAAAGAAAACTTACTTTGTGAACCTAATTTCAGAACACTTATATTAATTTTATTTACGTATTTTTACTTTTCAAAAATTTCATTTTTACGTTTTAACGTACAGAAATAAACATCGTTATATTATAGACGACAAAATAATTTTGGAGGTGATTATTTTTACACTTACATTGAAGCGCAATTGCATTTATAATTTTGATTTCAATTTCTGGACAAAATTAATTTGAAATAATAAATCAATTTTCATAGGTAATTACTAATTGTTCATATAACTTTTAATGCTTAATAAGCACTATTATGAAATATGAATCATTACATATAGTGCCGAAAATGTATCATAAATAATCTTAAGAATAGGTACGTATACATATATAATTTAAAATATAAAATGCTAAATATGCATATATAAATAGTAAAATCTTACTCGACGTCCGCGCTGCTCTCTTATTCTTCGAGCAAGTGCTAGGAAAGCTTCTTCAATATTAATATTCTCTTTGCAAGACACCTCAAAAAAGGGCATATCGAAGTTCTCTGCGATTTTTTGACCTCTTTCAGCTTCAACGGCTCTTTGCGCTGTAGCGTCGCACTTGTTCGCTGCAAGAACTTTTACGACATCGGGTGAAGCATTCTGCAAACAGCAAATAAAAATTATTTCTGTTATACATTTTTTTAATATATGTATAAAAGTTTAAGATAATTAGGTAAATAGGAAAATATTGTATGGGTGAATTAATAGTTTACCGAAAATGATATTTATACGATATTAAAACAATGGAACAACAGTTATTTGTAAGCAACCATTTTTTTAAATTTAAAATAATATTTGATTTAAAACTAATTTCTCAGTATCTTAAATGTAGTATATGACGTGAGTCACTCATAAATGTGGCAAGTATCATATTTTGGAGCCGAATGGATAAATGATTCATCTGTATCTCCGTTATACTGCTTCTTGAATCTGACACCGTTCGTGACTCACGTTGTTGACTGAAAATAGAATAGCAGATTCTATCGATTTGAACGTAAACCGCTGAAAGAATAAATTTAAAGAGTGCGCTTATGCATCCCGTGAAAATCCTTTACGAAAAAATTAGACAACACGAGATAAATATTAAAATACTGCAATCATAATGAAATGGTAATTATATTACGTAAATTATTTAAACAGTACAAAACGTCGGTTCTGTATAAAAAACCGACATCTCAGAATCGTGTTCAAAAAAGCAGATATCTCGCAAGCGTTCATTTTTCTCTCGACTTATGACAAATGAATTAATTTAAAGTACTAAAATAGTGAACAAGGTGACACAATAAATTAAAGACATATATAAATCAATTCCTTAGCAAATGAAAACTGCGAACTGCAATAATTTTTATTATCTGTGACACTCCGTGTGAGAAGCTCGATTTATCGCACGCGGGCGAAAAGAAACGCGCATGAAATTGAGCTTCTCACACGTTGTGTCTTAAAATTAAAATTAAAAGTACCTCTTGAATGTTCCGAAGCCAATATGAAAGGTGATTGAAGCTCTCAAGACTCGTAACATCGTACATAAGTAGAATACCCATAGCTCCACGATAATAAGCTGTTGTTAAAGTTCTGAATCGCTCTTGTCCAGCCGTATCCCTTGACAAAAAATATAAATAAGACTTTGATTTTGAAATTTACATGTTAATTAGAACATATATACATAAAATAATGACTCTTCACTACTATTCCATTGCCCATTTTCTAGTTTCACCTTATCAGAAAGAATTTTACAGTATATTATTAGTTATATACCATTCATATACATCATGACTCAGAAAAAGCGTATAGAAATCATGCTGTATATTATATATGTTAAGTAAATATTATTATTATTAAACCTATTATAAACCATTTTTCGAGAAAGTGCGATATTTTTGTAATCTCTTTTCGTAAATTAGATGTTTTGAATTTGTAAAAGTCATCTTGCTATGCAGTTGCAATAAGGATAAAATATATCTACAATATCTGACCTTTGAATTCTCGTTAGAATTTTTTTATTTTATTCAAGCTGAGATATTACATGGAATAGAAATAGTAATAAAATACCTAAAACATTTTTCTTTTTCACCTTCTAAATTATTGTAATATATGATTGAACAAAAAATTATACTATAAATCTAACGAATCTTTCAATAAAGCTTTAACCTCAAACCTTTAATTTTCTTTTAGTTGCCTCTGCAAAATTTTTTTAAACCGAGATATCTAAATTTGAAGAAAAAAAGCTCATATTCTAATATTCCCGGGGTTTGCATGAAGATGAGACTTTCTGGTTTCGTATTTTAAGATTATTAAATATTCAAACTTTCATATCTCGGCTTTAAAAACTTTTATGGAGTCAACCAAGAATACACTTTTATTAAAGCTTATAAGACAGCTTTTTACTAATATTAGTTAGATTAGCATAGCATAAATTTTCGTACATTGCGTAATTCTGGATTACGGAGTTTAATATTATTTCCAATATGTAAAATGCAATATTTTAGTTTCCAATGAATGAAATAAAAAAATTTCAACGAGGTCTTAAAGGTCAGATATTGACACAAATATATATAGTCGTTGTAGCTTATACGTAGTAAAACTTTTTAAAATTCGAAATATTTATAATTTAAAAAAAAATCTTAAAACATGACGGACTTTTTCCGAAAAAATTGTTATATCGTTTTTAAATCGACGTCTTGATCAATTCTAAAACCGAAATTTGACTTTACTATAAAAAAATTACAAGCATTGAACCTTGAGAGAAAAAAATTTAATCGCTTCGGTTTTCTGCGATTCGTTTTTTCTATATTTTTTTATTAGCATAATACATTTATCACATGCCGATACAGTAAAATCGAACGGGAAAGATAAGATTTATTAACAAACCAACAATTAAGTAAACGTAAGTTACAGTGAGCGTTACATGAAGAGAGTATAGTCCTATAACGGCTATAACCTTTGATGCAATTTCCAGGTTCGAGAACACAATTTAATCTAATCGACTGTCGCCCCATAGTCCAAAAGTCTGCAGATTTTATGAAACGGCTATTTCCGAGAAGCGGTATATGCACTCTTCGAAACTCAATATAAGATACTACGCGAGTATATGTACAAGTGAATCAGTTGCAAGTAGAAAAGCTACTCGCGTTGATGGTAGCGCTAGCGTCTAAAGTCAAAAGGCTGACAAGGGTTCTTTTGTATCCTTGAGACGCAATGCTGGCGCCACTTTTTAAATTAGCGATCGCGTGACGGACGCCAGTTATCGTTGCCCCCCCCCCCTCCCGTAACTTTTTTATTTTTCGAAAAGTGCGACCGTCGAAGCGAGGCTAATGCACCGAACAGTGTTTACGTGTAAATTACTGGAGGTATTTTTTTATATTTAGTCTCGTAAAAATATGTTCCTAGGAATTTGCATTAAAAATAATTATGGCTCATGTAGTTATTTACATACTCCATATATAAGGAATACATTCGCTTTAAACTTATCACATATAGCGAAAACGAATATATACTGACACTTTTATATACAAGTTTTGTATTTAACTGTAATTATGACTTGAAATAATAATCACATTAAAAATACGATTTCAATCTATAGGGATACATTTTTAGTCTTCTATGCGTATATGTATCGTTAGAAAAACATTAAACCAATTAAAATTTTACTAATAATGTGATCATTAACATATACTCGATGTAATATGTATAACATAATATTTTTTCCTTATTTTGTCTTATGAATAATTTTTCGTACAACTTCATAAAATAATAAACATGCGTCATGTAATTGAATATACAATGGTACACTATATATTCCCGGTTTAACGGCCATGAAATCGGTAATTAAGTTCAATTTGTTTGAATCCTTTTCAATATTTCGATATTATTAAAATCATCGACAAGTGGCATAATTTAGATAATTTGCTTATACATATAACAAAGGTCAGGTTCGCTCACCAGATCTGCAGCTTTATCGGCGTGCCATCGAGGTTGATGATCTTCTGCTTGAAGTCAATGCCTATATACACATCGCAGCGCCGGGAACACGGGAAAACAAAGGAAAGCACTCGTCAACAACTTGGCTCAGCTGTGCGCTCTACTACTACCCACCGCCATATACATATATTCATTACTATCCCAACCCCCGAATTCCCATTGCAGTTACAGTACGCGCGTTATATATACACCCTCCCGTGAATTTTTCCGAGATGAATGTCGAAACGTGAATAAATTGCTTAGCCCAAGCTCGAATGCGCGAAAGTATATATATGACGTGGACTCGCTTCTATACATTTTTTAAACGGACTCCCGGTTATATTTGAAAAATAAGAAATACTGTTTACAAAGCTACTGTGACAAGTAAAACATTTTGTATCGATGTATAATTCAAATAAGAATAATTTGTTTCTTTCTTTAATATCAAGATGATCATTGCGGCTTTTCTCAGCTGTAAGATGAAACTTATCAGCATCTATACGCTCACCAAGTACTCAACATTTGAATTGGCCGCAGTCTTTTTAACAAATATATTTAAGAGGTCATCGATTGGCACAAGGGACGAGTAAAGTAAAAAGAAAAAAAATGTTGTCAAGATCGATTTGTCGAACATTTCGCAGCCCCAGCTGTAAAGCAACGAACTCGCGGAGTGGGTGGGAATAAGTGCAGCCGCGCGTACATAGCAACTCGTCCCAATCAATCGAACAAAAGGCTACACCGACTACATACATATCGAACGAAAGCTACCATTCCGCACACAACCACTTATATATGCAGTATATACTGCACATATAGCAGTTCTGCATGAGATTTGACCCGGTCGGCTGCGATTCCCCTTTGTATATACAGAGCACAACAAAAACACAGCTCTCCCATTACAGTCTCGTCACTTGGTCTCGCTCACCTATCGTCGATATGTAGGTATCGTAATATCTCTCGTCGCAGTAGCGGTGGACGATGCAGGTCTTGCCGACGTTCGAGTCCCCGAGTACCAGGACCTTGTACGTCGCCGCAAAGTCCAGTGCCATAGTTGTCGCGATCAGCAGCAGCAGCAGCAGCAGTAGCAGAAGCAGTAGCAGTCACCTGCACTAGTCACCCGGTCGCGGCCTCGAGTGCGCGTCCGTCTTGTTGTCGCTGATGCAGCCTCTTTGCTTCTCTCTCTCTCTCTGTAAGCGCGGCGCGAACACACTGTCTCTTTCCCTACTTCGTTCGGGAGTGCGAGCGCGAGAGAAAGCTGCACGCGCCTGCACATATCACGGCTGTGACCGAGGAGAAGATCGATTTTGGGCCTGCGCCTTGAAGCTTTCCCGGGTTCCGTTCCGGCTACTCCTCTGCACAACGTGTTGTTAGTTGTTATTATACCTAGGATGTACTCGTATTAGTTGTAGTGTGTGTGCAGCTCGCCGCGACTGCGCCCTTTCTGTGCGCACACATATATATAGCTATTGCTTTTGTGTGGCTATTTTACGCGCGAGGATATGCAAAATGGGCTGACTTTTCTTCCATCGACTTGCGGTGACCAGCACAGCTCCTGCACTAGCTCTTCGTTTAGTATGCCTGAGAGAAATTCAGAAAATAAATTATTGCTTGCATTTTCGAGACATTTGCAGTGAGAAGCTACAGAAAAAGAAAGAGAAAAAAGCACAGACACGAACGTGCAGTTAGAGAAAAAAAGCTCCCGGCTTTTCGAAAGCACCTTGTGTGTAGCAAAAGCGTCGATCAATTTTTCTATTCTTTCTCTCGTGAGCTGTTCTACAATTTCTCGTCCACAAACTTTGCCCTTTTTAGTTTAAATCAAAACTTTGATTGCGTTTTAGAACATCACAGCTCACTTAAATTTGGAATTACCCTTAAATTGATTATTTTAAGTCGTATGGCAAAGAAATTACTTTTCAAATTAAAAGTAATATTGATCTAGTAAAATTTGTTATACACATAATAAAATTCCTATATTGATTGAACGTGCAACTTAATTCTATGAATTTTTTTTGATAAATTTGAAAATTAAGCTAAATTATTATATTTTCATATATAATTCAAATTGCGCAGAATAGCTTAAGCATTCCACCGTATTTTACATCAGTATGTTTGATTAACTATACATTCACACAGTATTGGAAGGCTTTTTAGTTTTAGAGATAAAATATACTTATTTGAATCGTTACGTCATAAATATTAAAATACTATAAAATTCTCGACTAATTTATTGTTTGCTGTTGACTAGTAGAAAGAGCGATTTCTGGCGCTTTATAAGAGAATTGAATCATTATAACAAAATCATATAATTCATTGTAGCTTTTTATATTACACTTGAGTGGATTAAAAAACTAAATGTTTTCAGAAAGTTATGTATCTATATAGTTATATTTTTTGCCTAGCAGCCCGAAAGAACCACTTTCCCGTGTGGTAATTTCGGCCTCGCTAGGCAGAAAAATAGTATACACACCACGGGATGTAAAAAAGAATGCCTCAGATCCCATATTTGTCACCCTCGCCTTCGGCTTGGGTAACAATTTACATGCGATCTGAGACCATTCTTACTTTTCCTGCCTAGGTGTGTAATATACTATTCTTCTATGATTTTATAATTATATTTCGCATCGAGCGCTAAAAAGATAAAGAAGATATAATTGAAAACCTACTTTACCGATATTCCAGTTTTTATTCATAAAAATATATGGATTTATGCAATCATTCCACTTTATTGTACCATGATCTACTATTTTGCAAAGTTTTAAGTCGATTTTTAAACGTTATTGAAAGTGATAATACATCATCCACAAAAATGTGAGTCATGCTTGCGGAGCAGACAATCAAAAAATATATTTAGAAGGTATATAAGTACCTTCTCCAAAAATCTTTAAATATCTGCTTGAAACATTGGGAAATAATAATTTTATTTACAGGAATGAGAATACTGTAATAAATGTCAGTAAGGAAAGCCATAATAAGAATCCTCTTGATTCATTACTTCGAATTTATTGAAAATTTATCCCAAATAAAGCATTTTTTGTTCTTATAAAATTCTTTTGAATGCAGAATTAAGTTTTTCTATTTGAAATTTCGATATTTCAGGAACTGGAAAAACATAAACAGAGCAGTATTGGATTAATAAAGTTGTGTAATTGAATACTTATCTTTAATTCTTGGCGCACATTGCGCAGTGAGGTTCTTTAGGTTTTGAAACGACATTCTAATTAATTTTTTTCTACCTTACTATTAGCTGGACAGTTTCCAAGATTGCAAGCATTTGTTTGATTTACAGATTTAAATTTTTAAAAGTTCGTATTTTATTTATTTTCTATTTCTAACAGATAAGACTAGAAATCTACGATATATAAAAAATAAATCATTATATACAAATCTTATGTAATTTGCAAAAATAAATTTTACGAAAATATGATGTACTAAGAATCTTATTTTTTTCTCATAAGAAACTAAAAAACTGTTGACAGTCTTGAAACAAACAATTAAATACGTTACAAAGTCTAGTTCATATAAGCTAAAAAAACTATAAGCGCTAAAAAATAATTTATTTTAATAGTAAATTGTTTTAAAATCCCTTAAGAAGTTATGTTCTAGCATCTGTAAGCAAATGAATTCTATCATAAATTTAATAAAAAATTTTTTTAAATATAATCTAAAATCTTGCATTCATGCGAAAATAATAAGTACGTTTTACTTAACAAATAAATAATGTGTAAGATGACTAAAACTCAATAAATTCTATTAATTTTCAATACATAATACACATGTATATTTATTTTTTATGTTTCTGCTATATATTGTATAATAGTTTACAAAATGTTATCGCCATTATATATCACTCACAAACACTTATATTTATAACAACGGAGTACTTTTATGCATTTATTGCATCTTCTAGGCACTTTCAACCGTGTACAATTATACATATGCATTACAAAGTTTATTACAATGTATACATAGTTGCCAAGTGAAGTTACCTAAATAGTTAATTATCAATACTATAACTTTTTGATCATACTTTCAACTACCTTCACTTGTAAATATTTACAAAAAAATTATTTTTAATCAAAAAGTTATGTAACATTCAGTCTTTTATCTACTTCTAATCATAGAATCTAAACTTTTGATTTTATAAGGAATTCAACATCTTATTACAGAGATACTTTTTCTAATAAACAACATTGTTTATAAAATCATACAAAATGTTATATTCAAAAGTCTAATAAAATACGTTGGTTCTAATACGCACCTAATAGGTATATTTTAATAACAGCTCATCTAAATCATATAAAACAAATTTCTCAGTTGAGACATATCACCTCTAATTTTGCTTCAATAAAGAAGCTTTACTTTATAATGCTTAAAAAGAGCAGTCTTGCTTTCGTAAATACTTTCCTTGCTATAAAATAGAGCACAAGCATAGGCCGAAAAAAATTGTACCAAACATATATATTAAATCTGTCCGAAGATCAGGATCACGAAGGCCAGCTCCGGGTAATGAGTATGTACCTTTCGTTTCCAATGAACACAAAGGAATAATTACATGGAGGATATCTGGGATCATAAAGCCCAGATCTCGAACAACCTGAAATAATATTTTAAAATATTTAAGATGTAAGATATAATTAGTTTAATAATAAATGAATACTACTTTAATTAATTTATTATATTAAATAAATAGACACTATATTATAACAAATTTAAAACAATATTTTTAAGTTCGATATTTGACATTTTCAATTTTTAATCATAATAAGTAAATCATATAATACAACTGTACCTGATGTGCATAGCCTTCCCCTCTCACAACGTTTGTGACAAACTGATCCCATCCACCAGCAAGAATATGTAAAAGAGCAATGCTGACTATTCCAAAAGCCTTTCTACGTGTTACAAGATTTTCTTTGTCAGCCAAATGAATAACAAGAATTGTAGATAACAATTCAGTCACAGAGAAGAAAAATTGATGGTACCACTGAGAATAAAAGTCATCATTCCAGTAATTGATGTAAACCCACCAAGAGTAGTAATGGGAAAATACAGCACTCATAAAGAGTATGAACATTCTCCACCGAAGACGATTTTGGAACCCTAACCAAGTCAAGTGCTTCACTGTCTCATAAAAGACAATTACTCCAAGAACTATAGTTACCCAGATTTTTAGAGTGTTACTCGTGGCATTGAAGTACATGTGTTTGTAGGAAGCTACACCTGACTCATAAGAACCTAGAATAACAAATAAAATACATTATAAAAATAATAATTTTATTAAATAGAGTTGATAGTAGTAAATATATAGGTATAATTTTTTATTACAATTTAAAATGGAATGAAGATATAAATTATATTATATTATAAAGAGAACCAGATATTTAATCATTAAGAAATATTACTTATTTAATATATACAGATATTTAATATTTATTTTTTACAAGATTTCAAAATTTTTAGTAACAAAAGCTTTATAACTTTTTGATCTATAAGCTATGATATAAGCTATGGTATAATTGCATGAAGAGGAGCCTATAAAAATAATCTAGATTTATTCCAAAAAATACAGAACAGATTTCTAAAATTAGTTTTCAAAAACGCTTTTGCATAAAAAAACCTATGAATATACAACAATTATTTGCTTGAGAAAGTATTAAATTCAACTATAACGATCTGGAAAATATCTATTTAAACTCAGTTAGTAAAACTAGTCATAAAATTGTACCACTACCAAATATATGTAAGATAGTAAGTGACAAGAATAGCTATATCAAAAAAATTAAAATATTTAATCAATTGCCAAATGAACTAAAAACTCTTGATATAGACAAAAAAACAAAGAAAATATATATTTATAACAAAAAACTACACTTCGGATACTATCAAATATGACTGCTAATGTAAAATTAAATGTGAACAAATAAGACCCTTTTCACTCTTTATATAGTCATGAACAATTTACACCCAGGATACTATGTCAGTGAGTGTCCAGGACTTATTGCAACAAAAAAGAAGTGAAAATATCAAGAATACTAATCCTATACCGGAAGTCCATGAGGATTTTGTTTTTCTTGATAAAATAAGCTAATTAAATACTAAATTATAAATATAGAAATATTTATTATATAGTAATAATTAACAAAGACTATATTTCCCGTTAGCTTTGTGAGGAAATTTTATGTATGTTTCACATACATTATAGAAAATCGAGTATGAAAGCATTAGTCCATATTGGGAAGTCCAACAGGGATGTGTGCTGTCTGTAAGTATAAGTGAAGATTTATAGCTGGAAGTTATCAATGTGTATGAACACAGTATAACTAACCGGCATTATTTTTGTTAATCCGAACCTGCGAACAGAAAATACTATTTTCCTCTGCAGGATTACGGCGTTCTAGTATATTATTGTATAATAATTGTACTTTGAAATCGTCTGTAATTGTTATTTGTAACTCTGGAATTCTAAATAAAATTAAATATATATATATAGATGAAAAATGCTTTAATGCATTTATTTGTCAATTTTCTGACTTATCAAAACAATATCTGTTTACATAACTGTACCTTTAAAAACAGTATCCCAACAAGAACAAGAGCAATACTGCTTATCAACATCTCGTGCAAAATCCTGCCAAAAATAATAGATGAATGTAATGTGTAGCGGAGGAATGACCAGTGGTGCCAAAAAACCAAAGATATTTGAACCACAAATGGCCAATATGGAGTGAAGCACTTTTTTATACATCTTTTCCATGAAGCTTTTTTGATTTGAAATTTTATACAAAATCTAATATCACATTTTGATGTTACTTAGGTGAACTGGCTGCGAATCCATCGCACTGGCTTTTGTGAGCCAAAGATGCCAGCTGCAGTGTATTTTAGCACCATATCGTTGAAGCAGCTGCTACTTTCGCTGGGTCCAAATATATTCCAATTTTTCTACGGCAAAGGCATTATATTTATAGCTAGATGATAGTCTACCCAAATGCAGGTGACTCTATTAATATACAGCAGATATTTTGAGATTCAACTATTTTATGACTTAATATTTGCTTGTTTTACTATAGAACAACACTAAGTTCTAGTAATACTAAGAATTTATCAATAAGAAAATTAAGAGAATTTTACATTAAACAATTTATATAATTTTAACTTAAATAAGAAATTTTCTGAATACTGAAAGCTTCAATGTATAACTGCTCTGTTATAATTAAATATATACTTACCATTTTGACTTAATCAATTTCACCTGCAATAATTAATTAACATTTTTTTGCCGTAAATTTGACAGGTTATATTTTAAATCGTCTAGTTTTACATTGCGACGATTGCGCATGCTTCCTAACCTTACCCTTACTGATCTCTATTGAAACCTTTGATATTGAACAAACCATATATATACAGGTATATTGTCATGCAAAATACTCGATCAATAACAAAATTTTCTAACAAGACAGCTGATCAACCTGCAATTTATAACTATATCTATATGATCATTGGTCGGTATACATGAGCAAACGAAGTAAGTAGTCAATAAAAATTTCACGTGTAGCGTAACAATCGAATTTACGGAGATTAAGTACAATTAAGAATTGCAGGGATTAATCATAGTAAATACTTATTTTCTATTTTATTATTAATATTTTTAAGTAGTTAATAATTGTTAGTTTAATATACCTAATTGAGATATAAATTATTATCATATATAATATTGATAATTTTTCATAATAAATAATTGTCTAGCATAATATAAGTTTCTAAGACGTTATTATTATACATATATTAGTATTTAATTTTTTAAACAATATAATTTTTTTTATATCTTTTTCTAGAGTTTTCAGATGATTATAATTCGGAAGTAAACCAATTTTATTTCTTATTCGGCATGTGCAAAGTATATGTAGAGAATTGAAGTTAATTTGTAAAATACTTTGAATTTTGCGAATTGAACTAAATTTGGCAAAGTTATAGCTTATTGAAGATCTTTTTATGATGTTAAGATTAAGTACTTCATCGGTGCCATTTAGTGCCGTTTGTGATGGTAACGTTACACAAATTTTTGCGACGTCATAGCTATCTTAATTTTTCAGATATTGCTAAAATTCAAACAGTTAACAAAGAAAATAAGCAGTACTAGTCTATTTGAATATGCAGTTAACTAAACAGTCGTTTTTTACCCAATTGTTTATGCAAATATTGGACAAGAAATATTGTCCTCGTTGAAGAGTTTCAAACAGGTTTCATATTTATCATGTGTGTTATAAGTAGTTCGATCTAATCTATTTTTTACTTCAAAAAAATTAAAACTCACTCTAAAAATTCAGAGGAAAAATATCCGTTCTATGGTGAATTTAACAGTGATTTGGCAGGTTTAATATTTTTATAAATAATAATTTAAATTATAATTTGCGCATTTATTACAATTAGCGCGTCGACGAAATGATCACGCGCCCTTCTTTTTTAACTGCATGCCGACTCTTTATTAAGCTCTAAAACAAAAACTTATTTTTGTTCGTGAAAATAGTTAAGTATAAATCTTTTTTTAAACAAACAAGCTATATCTAAACGATAAAAGTCTACCCTCAGTACTGCAGAATCATAAGTGTAATTCGTAATATATCTTCAAATCTAACGCTATAAGAAGACACGGCTATAAATAAGTCATACAAAATATTTTTTTTTTATTTCTATATCGTAAAATATTTTTATTTCAAAATAGTAAGATGTCAATTTTTATGTCTCTGTTTATTTACTATTTTCATTACCGCTATAAGACGTTCGTTTACATACTTGCTTCCAAACGATAAAATTCTTTAGAGTTAATTTTTTATAATTTTTGTCAATATAACCTTTGTCTACACCTCAATTACTTTCTATTTTCTAATAATTTTAACTGACATTATTCTTCATTAGCTACTAATAAAAAATCACCATTGTGAGTTGCTTCTCCATGTAATATACAAGCGAAGCGAAAATATTTGTAATTGTAACAATCAAATTATATCATTCATAAAATAAATCAGTTGCTAAGATTATAATCAATAAACATAGTTATTAGCCATCGTCATTTCGGCCATTGGTTCTTTGTATTCATTCAACCTTCCTTACTAAAATTGGCTCTTTTAATTTTATAAAATAATTATCTACGTCGTCAAATTTTATAATGAAATAAACGATTTAATACATATTTTTAAAACTAGTATTTTTAGACTCTTACACAATCCTTAATTGTTAATTGTTTTTTAATACATTTAATTAACTAAGTAAAGTGTATATATTTTACCGACTGACTCATGTAACATATTGTGTTTTTAAGTAAATAATTGCACACAATTAAATCTATTCTATTAAATCTCTTTCCGATTATCAGTGATATAAAATATGACAAAATATACAAATTGTACAGAATGTCAATTATTTATTGAGACAAAATATAAATAGTTTTTGACACTTGTTGCATTTATTCTATCAGTTTAAAAAAACTCGTACGTAATGATATCTTATTACATGTATCTTATTTTAAGTTCGTTTGACCTGCAACTATTCCTTACTAAGAAATACATAGTGTCCAACGCACCTAGTTTTAGTAAGAAATTAAGCTATACCATTGTTACTTCATTTTACTGCATACGTTCTTAGATGGAATAAACTTTTTGATATACAAAAACAGTCTTCCGATGCTGTTATTCTTTACTTTAAACTCCATTGTTACGCATAAATACCTATTAGTGCGTACATGTATGTACCATTAAAAAGATCGATCGACGTAGTAAGCTACGTCATAGGTTGGTAACCAATTGATTTCTAAATTGCATCCTCATCGAACAGACGTTTCAACTTCATTGACTGTTAATACGCCTTACGCTTATTACTTACTTGTTTAGGTTTTGTTTTTTCGCGGTCGCTGAATGAGCGTAAATCCTCTTGACGCACACGTAGCAGAAATCGAAATTCAATATAAGCTTTAACTGTTTTCGTACGTCATTTCGATTGCTTTGATTACTTTAATATTTGAGTTCAACGCTTCGCTTGGGGTATGGTCAAGAAATTCTCCGAGGAGTCCTGTCAATAAGACGTATTATAACATAAGTTTTATAAACTCAGAGAAGTGCTGGAATAAGATTAATTTATTGTCCGCATATTACACTGATGTGTTGTTTAAGGAAAAAGTTAATTTTTTAATCTTCAAACTACGTAATGTTTGTTTATTTGAAAGTATTTTGTCGAATGTATAAGAGCCTTAGTTCTAATCGAACAGTTTATTTTCTGACAGAATGACTACTTATTTTTGGGTACATGTGTTGCTCAGTTACGGAAGATTAAACACAAATAAAATACTGCAGTTAATAAGGGAATCAAGAATCATTGAAGCAAATAGATTAAATACAATTTTATAGGTACACTTGTCGCTGCTTTGTTATAATTTTAATTCAATATTTTTTTTCCGGAGTATTCCAATACATATAATAATGAATATTGTAAATATTTTCATTTCAACGGTAACTTTAATGTAAAAAAGTTTATACATTCCATTTAATAAGAGTTATCGTTTATAACTAAAATAATCAATTTGATGCATAAACTTAATTTTAAAGAAATTTTTTCAATGAGGCTAGCTTTGATGTCATTTAATATTTTTTCAAAACAACTCTCCTTTTTTCGTCAATTCTACTATCAAATCTGTTCAAAATAGTTTATAGTTTGTTGGGCTTTGTACTGGATGACTATTGCTATCATATATAATTAATTGCTTATTATTATAGGTATATATAATCTATTTTTACGTTATATAAAAATTTTAAAATATATTAAAATATAAACGTTTAATAATTTAAACAGTACAAGACGCGTACACACATAATCAATTTAACTCTTGACTGTCTTAAAATGAAGTAACTCGGAAGCTAATAAAAATTTGGTCGTAAAAAGAGACAAAAAATGAAATGTTTTATGCCCATGACAATGTATGAAGTATTTTTGTGATCATAAAGTTTTTTAGATTCAAAGATGATTAAAAACTCAGTTTCTAAAAATATTCATTCATCGAATTCGGTTTTTATAGTATATCTATAATCTATAAAAATTACCTTTAAAAAGGTAAAACTTGTGGCAAGTATGATGTTTCATCCCCAGCACAATTACATTTATTCTTGAATCAAATCCTATTAAAAAAAATCTCTTTAGTTACTGTATCTATATAATCTCTTTTTGATAATGTAAAAAGTAAAAGATATTTTTTTCTGCATAACGTCGAATTCGTATTTTTAACTAAATCTTTATTACATTTTTGATATTATCTAAATTTGGCCTTAAGAAAGTTATAAAATAAATAGAAATTGCTGTCAAAGCTTCTATTTGTCCCATTAATGCCAATTAGATAAACAATTTCTTATATTATAAGTTTCAAATTTCTTATGGCAAAATTTGGCTAAAGAAAGTTGTGAAATCATTTTAGAAATTGTCGAGTATTCTTTTTAGCTTAGCAGCAATCTTAACAGTTTGTAAGTCATTTTAGTTGTTCTATTATTTTTTTCTCTTTTCAATTTTGTACAATATTCTGAATCTTAAAATGACTATGAACATACTTGGCGTTTAATTTAATTTCCTTGTATATATTATCTAAACTTAACTTTTGACTTTTTCCTTAATATATCGGATCGTCTGACTAGACTCTACACATATCTACTTGACACGTCAATATTATATATCAACGCTATTGAAACTAATAAGAGGTTTTTGCAGCCTGTTTCTCACATAAATCACAATTTTTATTTTACAGGTGGGTTTTGGCTCTATTATTCGTAATTAATCGACAGTTGGTGTAAAAGCTAGAATATAATCAACAAACTGAATTTTGAAATCTTATTTAATTGCAAAGCAAATATATAGGTTTTCAAAATTAATTATTAGTAATCAATGTAGCCCTTGCATCAATTAATTCTATTTTATTTAATGGACTTTGATTAAAATAGTTTAATTGTGCATGGATCCTTGGAAAAGTAATAAAAAATACCTTCTGACCACTTTACTTATACCGAGTTTTAATTTCTCATGAAGGTATAATAGAAATACGTTTAGAATTTCAAACCGTATATTTAAATCATTATCTTTCATTTGTTCTAAAAATATTTCTTTGTATCATAAGCACATTCGGTTTCATGGGAATGACTTTTTCACGAGGAAAAACATTAATATCATCATGCATGATATGCTTCCTGCTTCCTGTCCTGCATACCTATATAAATTAGATATAATCATCTCGAGCTTCTGTACTCACAGCAGCAGCTATATTTAGCTCACCTAATATGCGCAACTGCAGCCACAATCGTAGAGATGCACATAAATGAAATTTATTCATAATCTATCATATACGTAATAAATGCACTGAAAATTTAAAGATGACACAGTTTGCTCACTCGCTCGTTCCCATTGCAGCTGCATCTCGTTTTGTGAAAACTCAGTAAGTATAAACAAAGCTCAAATCTCAGTGTATTTTTAGCTGGCGCACATACAGTCGCGGAAAAATGCGCTTTTAAAAAGTTATATCGCTCCATACCGCAGCGCTAATCGTTGCAAGTTTACAATGTGCAAATCTAGTCCGTAAGCATAAAAGCTAAAGGCAACGACTACGACGACGAGGACGACTGTCCTCGACCGCGTAATGAGTGAAAAAAACGTATAAAGTGTGCGACGAAAACGGGAGCTCGCGGCAACAAGGCTTCTCTTCTAGCTTCTCGGGGGCCTAAAGCGTATCCCAGGTATAATTCACCGCGGCCTCGCGGGAGGATCGATCGATCGCTCATCGCATTAGATCTCGGCCATTTCTCGTCGCCGCGAGGCTGAGAGATTTTCCACTTCCACAGATTTGTAAGAAGGGCCTCGGTTTTCCTTCCCCGCGGAAGGTCTTCCACTCCCACGAAGCCGCTGTAAGGTCTATAGTTTCTGCTACAGCCTTCGCGCGTTCAGATATATGCTGGGATGCAGCTAAAATCGCGAGATCTAAACGATGATAATTTCTTTACTTTAGTCCCGATTATGTTTGTTTTCGTCGCTTCAGTTCCCAGACGATCCGAAGAAAATTTAGAAACAACGTTGCGTGTGCTTTATTTACGTGCGAGATGTCGGCTATGCGCAGCGCGTCGCCGATGCCTGCGTGTCTGTTCAAATGCTGTTGTCGTCGACCTTTTTTTGCGCGGTATAGGTCCGGATGTGCGCGGAAATAAATACAAGTTTTCCTGCTACGAGACGCTCGAGTGAAAAACACACTTAAGAAAGATTCAGATTTGTTTTCGTCAGTCGACAGCGGGATCTTGTTAGCGATTAACGATGTAGCCAAGTCGTACGTTTCTTTGCGATCAATGTTGCTATTTAACGAGCTACACATGCATAATCAAAAATGATTTCAACGATTAATCCGAACATTTTCTTCCCTGTTGAGAATTTCATGTCAGGATCTCATTAGACTTCGGCGATCAAAACAATCTTTAGAAATTGAGGTTCAAACTATGAAAAAGAAATAGATAAAATAGATTTTAGTTGAGTAATTACATATATGTATATAGGGAAACTTTTATAAAACTGAATAACGTAAGAAAATTTCGTATGAACCCGATTAAATATTCTGCACGTATTACAATTGCTGGCTGAAAATATATATATATATATATATATATATTTTACATAAAATGCTTAGGATTATTTATTTATATTTATATTTATTGAATTTTTAATCCTTCGTTGTTTATTTATTCAATTGGTTAACAATTAGAATTTATGTAATGATACATATATACAGAAAAGAATGACCAATGAAATGGATTCCAGTTACTTATAAATAGATTGATCGTAAACATGATGATTACATTATAATTATGCAGTATATTGAAAGGTAGAATGCAGATGATCTATATTTATATTAAAAATAAATTAATTTGAGTTAAACGACGTAAATATAGCAATTGAAGAACCCAAGTCCAGCTTTTCGATTAAATTGTATACTAGTGCCTTCCAGAACTATTTTTTGATGGAAAAACAAATATCATAAAACTTTAATTATTTTTAAACAACCGTTTGTTTATCATCTATTACATCCGCAATAAAGATGATTACAATAAATCTATGGTACTTTTAAATTATCATAGACCTTTGATCAAGTTACTTGATAAAATCTTCCTTGACACGCTTTTTACGTATAATAAATTAACTCACTATAAGTTCTATTTAAAGGAATAATGAAGGTTTTCAAAACTGTAACTGTAAGTCGATAAATCCAAATGTTAGATGTATAAACAACACTAATTTAGTTTGTTTTTCAAATTTTATATATGTAAAAGATGAACTAATAATTTTAAGGTATTAATCAATATACTGGACTTATACCGTGTATGTTAATGCTTATATATTCTAATCGTTTTATTCAGATAAATCAATATATGTCCTGTTATAATAAGCCATTGATATATTCACAGACCATACTTTACCGTTATACTCAAATTTAGTTGATTTTACCTAAATATCAGTCGGTTTTATTTACGCCAAAAATTTGAATTGATATTAGCGGCACGTGAAAAGGATAAAATATCTGCCTGATTTATTTCGACAGAGATTACTATAATACAGAGTTCCGCTTCTTCCCAACTTTTTAGTTCAAAGACCCATGTTGGTCTCGTTCGCTCTCGCTCGGCGCGTGCGACGTCCTTCGCCTTGAAATCATCACCCAGACATCACAAATATTGTTTACTCATCCAAATGGTATGGATATCTATATAGTCGAGTAGCTTTCACCCGCAAAAATGTGTATCTGCACGTGCGACTATCTCGTTTTGGCTTTCGCAACGAGAAAGGGGCTGTGCATATTATGCCTCGTTTTAGATAATATAAATTCAAGTTTCGATTTCATTCAACGGTTCCGCGCGCACTTTCGATTTTTCTTCTTCGCGCCCAATTGTTTTTCGACACAAGAGCCCCATTTAAATATATAGCCAACACACACATGTACATATATTTTATCAGTTTTATATTTATTTTCATTAATTTTTATCTTGGTTTAGATAAATATTGTACATTTTAAGATATCGAGAGCAGTAAAGTAGTTCAAAACTTTTATCTTATATTTATCCTTGAATAAGGGGGTCATTTTATTATTATTTTTATTTTTTAAACATGCTTTCATACGTGAATGTAATATAAAAAAATACATAGTATTGTTTTGTTATATTTAATTGTAATCATTTTTATTTCTCTGTTACTTAAAGTCACTTCATATGGTTCTAATTGAGGGAGGGAGGCGATTTTATTGTTAGGTAAATGTATCGAAAGAAACTTTCGTACATTAAATCTAATTGATTAAGCGGAGTGTAGTTTGAAAGGGTAAATGTCCTATGAATTGACCGTGAACTTGAATATAAATCACGGTCAATGGCACGTGCGTCAAATGAAAATCACACTATAGTCTTACTTATAATATATTCAAGAGAATAACGAACGATAATTGCGATGGTTTCGTACGACGTAATACTCAATTGTTACAATAAAATGAGTGCTTTATAAGTAATTGATTATATTCTTTATATAAAATACAGAGTAATGCTGTCAACAATGTATTTGGTTAAACAGAAATTTTTGGTATTAACTTAGATAACAAAATTTAATTCCTTAAGATTCTTTTTAATGCGTACATTAACATTATTTAGTTGTGTACTATACCTAACAATTTATGGATCATCAATTAACCGCATGTATGCGCGATAAAAAATAATATAAATGTAAATTTATATTGTTAATTATAGTTTCCACTTTATAAGTTCAATGTTAAAAATAAATGTCGATTTTAGCTTGGAGAAGCTTCAAGTATTATCAGCGAAGAGTCTTTAAAGGCTTATCTGGGATCCAAGTGGCGACGCTCTGTCCCCATATAATACGAGTATATATATATATGGTAGAGAGATAGGCTAGTCGATCTAAATATTGCACCAAATCGCAATAATACATATCGCAGTGGGCAACTACGCGCAACATAATTCTCAGCTCGGTCAATCCCTCAAATAAATAGTGGTGCTTTATCTATAGCTTACGTTCAAGAGCCTCGGCTGCAAACACAAGCAAAAAGGCGCAAAGCATCGTTCGAGCTATTTTTCCCCCTCGATCCTCGCAGACACAATGCGACCTCGATAAAAGTCGGGTTTTTTTCTTCTTCTCTCGAAAACAGCTCATAATGGAAGCTGATGTTGCTGCTGCGGCAGTGGCGGCATCGGCGCGACTTCTTTTTTCTACTACGGCTGCCGCTACACTCGACGTCGCGCAACGTCGTCGTCGTCGTCGTCGTCGGCGCGCATTAAAGAGCTTTTTATCATCGCCTCGACGATCGCGCCGATCTTCCGACCTGTCGTCGTCATGCAATTCAAATCGAGCTACGCGCTATTATTGCGAGCGCGTGCGCGCTAGTCGGGGGAAGCTGCTGCTGACGATTGTACATATAAGCGAGAGAAGCTGTAATCGACTACGCGTGTATACGCAATACGTATGTTGATGCTTTATCGCGGAGGCTCTTGTCTATTGAAGCAATATACATGAATGTTTTATACAAGGATCAATCGGCTGGACAATGGGCATCCATTGATTGATCGCGCCACAGTTATACTTATATTTCTGTAGGCGTCTGGTCAAATGAAACATCAGAAAGCAGAAATATTTAATTTCCGTCGATGAACTGAACCATAAGAATGTAAATTAAAATTATCACTTTAATATTAAAGTTGTTCGTTGTATACGTACAAGATGCCATTTACAAGGGTACAATACACTTCTGTTATATATATGATCAAAAGTTCATTCAAAAGTGGATCTAACAATGTCCATTATTATACTTTTATTAAAAAGTATATATAAACTCAATTTTTAAAATTGATACAAAAAAGTAATTGTTTAATTGTGAGACCTATTTGATGAAGGAAATAGTCTTTCA
This sequence comes from Megastigmus stigmatizans, assembly GCA_900490015.1. Taxonomy (NCBI): domain Eukaryota; kingdom Metazoa; phylum Arthropoda; class Insecta; order Hymenoptera; family Megastigmidae; genus Megastigmus; species Megastigmus stigmatizans. Next base: position 34,302 of record UELV01101251.1, read on the forward strand.
ATCATCTTTTTAACGACTAAACTACTTTTTACGCAACTCTATAAAAAAACTAAATGGGTCAATAAGCCTCGTAGTACGGGTATAACTAGAATAATAAATAATGAACTAAACCCAATAAAATGTTGTAAAAGATCGTTCATTGAAAGTTATTGTTCGATATGGCAAAGATGCTTGATTCAAGGCATTTAAAAATTAATAGCAATATACTTTTATTATTATCGATATACCGATTATTTATTATCCAGCTATTCTTGGACCGATTTGCGATTTCCAGCACAAAATATTCTAATTGCGTTTAGTCTAGCGATCGTAAAAATTCTGCAATTATCTTGGATTAATTATCGTTCGATTATTGGATATTAAAAATTGTGGGTGTAAAAATCGGGAGCATCGGAGGCCAAGGTTCATGCGATTAGCCCTCGAACTCGAATTGAAGAACATTCAGAACGTTTTTTATACTAAGCTCTAAAGTCGAGTATTTTCATACTGTTTGTACAACTGCTATGTAGACGATAAATCATTTTTTTTTATAACGTACTTCCTAAGCGCGCTACTGCGAATACTCCAGTAAATAGAAGTCGCGGCTGCACGTTGACACCCCAGATAAGCTTTTACGAAGCTAGATAAGTTACTCGATCGTCGATAATTATAATCTCAAATCGAAGTCACCAAGTCGGAAAATATCGTCTTTTCTTCTACGAAAATATATATAAAACTCGATTACTACTCGGATTGTTCGTTCGTTTAGTGTAAGCAGCATTTATACACATTTATATGTTCATATACGGATTTAAAACATTTTTATGACTGCCTAAGATTCATACTGTCAAGTAAATTAAAAAAACAAAACTATAAATTTTATCTCCCCGTTATAATAAGGACTTGGAAATTTTAATACATTCAAAATGAAAAATAAATTCAAATTAATTCCCATATAAAAAAAATAGATTATCTTTTCGCGTAAATTCGCAATAATATATGCAAATAAACTATGTTATAAACACAGCGTTCAAAACTATAAAATTTAAACCAGTCAAATGTTCTTTAAGAAATAATTTTCAAGTTTACTTTTCAGGGGTAAGCTGGAATATGCACAATTGACACAAAATGTTATATTTGCAGTAGAATGCGTTTCTATCAATCGCATTGATAAACTTTAAGTATGATAATCACACAATCGATTATATGCTTGAAATAAAAATAAAAATATTATTTAAGGCGATATATATTTATTTTTAGAACGCAATTTGTTTTTGTATTCCACAAAGGAATGAGATTTTATCAGTTTAGATTAGTAAGCAGTCCACGCATCATTGTTCTGAGTAGAATATCATCATTCAGAAAAACAATTATCAAAAGGAAAATCATACTTGCATTTTGTTTCCACCTCGTCTTGCATGACCTTTTTATATACAATACTTTTCGGTATTTGACTAATAAAAAACATTCCCTCCAATCCACTAAATATTTAATAGTAACAAAATATTGATTTAATTTCAGAGAATCTAATAAGTACTTAAATTAAATAGAAATTTCATTACAACTGTTGAATGAAATAATTTACTAGAATATTTATTTATGGTATAAATTTGTTGAACAAATAGGCAGTGCTCTGTGTACGATTCCGTACATGCGCTCGATAATATTTGACACCCATATTCCCTAGAATTAGATTTCGCTTTATCTTGAACTTTGGGAAGGAAAGAAATTGAGGAGAAATGACGATGGCGCGTAGACGTGGAAGTTTCCAGTATGTTTACAGAGCCGTGGCGCCGTCTTTATCTATATAATCTCTGTATACCTTACCATTTGTTCACACGCATTTTCCACTTACAATTTGAATTTATGCGAGCAACATAAGCGTCACATTGTTAATATCAATATAGAATTGGTCGTCAGAAGCGTGTGAACATTGTAAGGAATTGAATTTTTTTTTTCGAAATCGCGATTTCTCTGCTCTTTCACTTCCTTCTCTCCAGCTCTCTTTTCCTTGTCCATTTTTAGAATTCGTAGATAGCTAATTTAAAAACTGTAAATCTACTTTCGTTTTACATTAGAGGAAATCCGATAAACCGCTATATTCGCATTCTAACATATTTTAGAATAAAGTTCTGAAATCTCTCGCGACTCTTGTAGCGATATTCCAAATTTCTAAATCAAAAGACTTTAGTAAATAATTTTCAGTGCTACATAATAGATATGCATTACACATAATTAAAGTGGAGAATGAGAAGCAGTTTATAAATGAATGTAATAAATCTTAGTTAGTTGGTAACTTTGATTTATACAATTTTGATGGCTAAGTACTTAGGCTCTTATAAGATCAACTGAGGAGACTTGTATCAGAAAACTTGATTTCTTTACCCAGTCAATATTTTTTCAACTTTTTTAATTCATTTTATAATCACTGAGCTCAAAAATTCAGGTCTTCCCATCGCCCTTCCACGTAAGAGAAATAAGGCTAGTAGAAATTACTGTTGCAATTTTTGAAGTCGATATTTTTTAAATTTGAATGTATATATATTTTATCTGTTTAATTTACTTATTTGATACTTAGTGTATAAATGCATTGTATATTTTTGTAAGTAGAAATAGAAAGAAATATAACTTGTTAGAAAATAATTAATTTAATTAAAATATATTTTTCTCAATTTAGGTAATTGCTTTTTAAGCGCTTTGTTTCTTCACACAAACATTCTGTTTGTCTCAGTCAATTTCAAAATAAATAAGATATATTGGAATATGATTGTTATAGTGTAAGTCATTCTTCTTCCGCATACATGTATGTATATCAGTTTTCGGACCATCAAAAATTGTATTTACAACGGGTCAATGTCCGAAACGTTTCGTTCAATAAGTCGGTATTAATATTCAGATCATTGCCCCGGGTTAAAAAAAATTGAGACTGACTATAAGCCATATAGCTGAACTCATTTCAGTCACTTTAAGTCATTTCATTATAAAAGAATAAATATCGAGGAAAAAATAAGTGTGAGAATGTTTAATAAATTTGACACGAGTATGAGATTTGATAATGAAATTAAATAAGCTTATTTTTAAAAGATATCAATGAGACCCAAAAGTAAAATATAGCAATGTGACTGTGTACAATATGTATTATAAAAAAGCGCAGTACACAGGTTAAATATTTAAAAGTGCCTCGTCATCCTATTCGGTTCCCACCTTACATTTCGTCAAAGGGTAAGTTGAACGAGGTCGGGACAAAACTCATAAAAGACTCGCGAAAAACTGCTGGTAATACGCACTCGCAGAATCCTTTTATATTTAATATATCTATTATACACTTACGTAGATGAATTTAATGGTTGCCGGCGTCACGTAGAGGAACACATTGTCGAATTCCTGCTCGCCAAACAGCACGTGACTCTGGCGTATATTTCTCATCTCTCTTTTTGCACAAAAACTTCTTTATTCAAGCGACCGCACTTGACAATTTATTGCACGAGATCACGAGAACAGTGAGCCATTGATGTAAAACACAAATTAGTCAAGGGAGTTTTACGCATGTATGCTACTCGAGCAGTGTCATCAATTGAACGGGAAGCCAACATTGAAACTTATTTTACTTAACCCATTAACGACCAAGACCCCGAATTTTCAACAACTTTTTCAAGGCTTTTTTTCAACCAAAAAAAAGGTTTGAAAAAATTTTAAAAAGATCATATCC
>UELV01101253.1:0-15020 GCA_900490015.1 Megastigmus stigmatizans
CTATGAAATAATACGGTAAAGTAATAAAAAAGTCAAGAAAAACTTTTTTTCATTTATGTTTGTATGTATATCTTTGAGTTAAATGATGCAGCTTATTGGATTAAATAAATGTTCTATTAACATAATGATTTTTCCGTCTTCCATTCTACAACGATTCGTTGTTAATTTGACGATATTAGAGTTTGCGCTATTTCAACTATGAAAAATTGTTGAATCAATTGAATTTTTTTCTCTGTGTATTTTCTTTTTCTTTTCGAGATGTAAAACGAAAATTTTATATTACATATAATAAGTAAATTTATATGCTTATTTGCATAACAATTGTATGCAAAATTCTCGTAGCTCTAGCATTAAAATGTAACTGAATTCACGGCGGTATTCGTCTTTTTTGTACTTTGCATTTCCCCTCATAGCTTATTTTGCTGGCTTCGCACAATTCAAAATACACTGTTTCGCTTGGTTTCGCTTGTGCATTACGATGATACATTGAAGTCGTGCGGCTCTGCCAAGAAAGGAATACACGAGTAGAATAGAGGAGCGAGAAAATGGAAGAAACCATAAAATGCACAAATAAACATATTTCATATATGAGGATTCTGTGCAAAAACAATGTAAACCAAATTTGCGCGGTAAAATATATTGAGCCAATAAAATTTCTTTTCACCTACGTAAAGTTTTCCATTGAAATAACGTAATAGCGTTCTATCTATTTATATATATTTATGCATAATAAATTCTAATTATTCTGCCAAGATTGATATTTAATTTATACATCTTAAACGCAATTCAAGTAAATTTCTTACCGAAAATGTCCTATGACGTGTAAAGCAGGCGATAAACGCGCGCGTGCGAGAGCAAACAATTTGTAAAGTTTGATGAATAAACTCATTAGCAGAGAGATAACGACGGTCAGTTTAATTTACAAGCGGGTAATTATCACCTCAAGTAAATAGTTTTCGGGTCGTTTAATCATGCGCGGACCGCCGCCGCCGGTCTATTATACAAAAAAAAAGAGAGAAACAGCTCGCGCGCAGTCGGTGTGTAACGCGATAGTAGCCGTGTATAAAGCGAGAGTGCAGAGAAGGAGAGGGAGGAAGGGAGAAAGGCGTTGGCCAAGGGGAGCGCGCGCCTATTCTTCTTTTTCGATACATAGAAGAGCTCGGGAAGAGGCGCAAGAGGGAAAAGGAACCGAAGGAGCGAGAGAAAGAGGGCGAGCCCGTTTAGTCCGTGGAAAAGCGGTAAACTAAAGAGATTTGTCGGACGGCGGCGGCCACGAGAGAGAGAGAGTGAAAGAGTGCGTTGCTGTTTAGATAAATGAGCCCACTTGCAGTTTCGCGCGCCCGGCCAACTCCAGTGCAGGAGAGTTCCTAGCCAGAGCCGCGCCGCCGTGGCCATTAAGAAATTAGGTGTGCCAGCTCTCTTTTTTCTGCTCCCACGCCCTTCCGCCCCGCTACACTGCCTTAATTAGAACAATTTCGGAATCACCATCTGATATCAGTGCATAAGGATAGTCTTCTTTCAACGGTACCTATAGACGAATTTTTTTTTTTTTTACAACGATCAATTGTGTTATTTGTGCGCAAATCGTAGTATTCGATTGTTTTAATGAGCGCAATTCTTGTATTATGTTCCATGGAAACTCGTATACACGAAGTAAACCGATACGTATCGGGAAGAGAAAATTAATCAAACATTCAACTTTGGTCGCTAATGAGAATTTAAACCTTTCTTGTTACTTCATAATTTGCTTCACCGCCCAACTAATACACAATATGAATTATTTTACACAGCCCTTTGTTACACATCATTTTGTACCAAGGTATTATTTTCTTACTTTATTATATTACTTTGTTTATTATAATTTTATCTTTTTTCAAGTAGATTGTAGAATTCTGTTAGCAGAAAAAGTACTTTTCTTTATTAGATATAAAATAATATGTGATCTTTATTTAAAGCGTTAAAGAATATTATTAAAAGTTTAATAAAGTTAAAAGAAATGACAAAAAATTTTGGTGATAAAATTACATATCAAGTCCTGAATTAACTACATTATACATTCGTTATCCTTCTTTTTTTAACTGAATATTTTCATGCTAGACTGCAGTATAGGATTTTATAGTATTAGCCATTTATAATACCAGCAGCAGCAAAAAGTCACGACCACGGCATACGATGTCTGTATTTAATAACTAATTTGTACAAGACTTATGCGACAATTTAAATTTACATCTCAAATAGGTGTTTCCCCAACAATATTTCCTTTAGATTATTATATATATAAATTAGAAATATTTCATGAGACTTTTAATTGAAATTTTATAATATTTTGAGAATATGTTATGTACTTTTTTATCAAATTTTTTGTCCACTTCACCATGCTTATCTCTATATATTAAATTATATTTTAAGGACTGCATATTAGAATGTTTTATAGATTTAACAAATATGCTACTGCGCGATGAAAAAAAAAACTACAGCGAAGCATCCGTATTGGTGTCAAACTAAAAAATCTAACGTGCTTTGAAGACCCGTTCAAGTATTGATCACCCCCACAAAATGTGCTTCAGTCAAAAGAGTTCATATAGTTTTGCGAACAAAAAAACATTGCAACGGATTCGGCTCAAACAAATTACTTCCACTTTTCAGATCACAAATACTAAAAGTATTTTCTCATATCTCAACTTGATACCTATATATACATATACACTCTAATCTATACAGTTCTCAACTTCATGGTTGTAAACTATGCATCTATATAATATACCAGTGGCACGCAACAATTGCTTGCGAAATCGTAAAATGAGAATCGGTAATTTAGTGACTAGCCACTCTCCACGCAAGCATCTCGCGTAAAGAATATCGGCTAACTAGAAGGAGAAAACAGCGCGCTGCGGTTAAAAGAACGCGCTGCCAGCCAACGGGCAACGTAAACTAAGACGAATGCGAGGCGAGCGCATAAAAAGTGGCTTGCGTGAAATGAGAAAGGCTCTAACGAAGGTCGAAAGACTTATGCCAGACTATCTGGAAAAAAGCCAGACGGCGAGGCTTCGCGCGGTGCGTGTTGCCGATTCGGACTGTGACGTATATAAAAGTGCACCCAAACCAATCGTACCGAAAAAAGATCGAGGAAAAAATTTTTTTCCACTCGAGAAATTAGCTCCGACGCGACACTTACAAAAGAGAAATTAGCATGATAAAAAGATACAAATATAGCATTTTCAAAAACCACCAGCTAACGAGAATTAACATTTTTTATAGATTTTATAATTGTGAATCTTTGATATATATGGAAGAGTCCACAAAAAACCGGCCAGCAAGCGCGCGCAGCGCATTTTTTGCATAAAAGACGCTCTCTTTAACACGCCTATAATCCTTCGTTGTATGTGTCAGAAAAAAACAAAGCATGTATATCGATAGATTTTTTCCTGCTCTTTTAATGGTGCTATTATTTTTACTACAAAACACTTTTTTCTGGTCGAAAATTAAATTTGAATGTTCAGACCATTTAAAAAAAATATATCACTTTTTTTTTTAAATAAATTTCACCATTCGAAAGTACAAGTCTTAAGCTACAAAACCCTAAATTTTAAAGTTGGAGAAATAAAGATGTGCAACAGGAATACGAGTTATCTCTTAATAAATATGGGAGTTTTATAAATTCATTGTACACTGATAGATATATTTCTTGCACCAAATAAATTTGTTAGTACAATAAGCTGGAACATACTTACAAAATGAGAAATATTACTATTAAGTAATTTTTAATACAACCTTTTTTCAGTGCAGTATAATTAAAAAATATGGCTAAATATAAATAATTTTTTCTCCGTCTGTTTCCAGTGTAAACTTAGAAATATTTTACATTTAGGATAAAATCTAAAGTTTAGGATTCTAAAAGTACAATACTTAGGTATACACAAAAGAAATCACAATGGCATTGAAGTTTTAACATCATCAGTAGAAAGCTGATATTTGCTGTATATAATTCAAAGATTATGCAAAATGAACTGTTTGCAGCACTGCGCAATATCTTTTAATTAAAAAAAAATATCCTATAGAGCAGGAATAATTAGCGCAAACTTCAGGAGAAAGAAAATAATTGCAGGATATCCAGCAAAAAAGGGAGACGATGCTATACAATGAGGAAGGATAATCCATTACTTAATGTAGTCCCTAGCAGGACACGCAGCTGCTTACCTTATCTACAGATATATACAAGATCAGTTAGGAAGCACACTGCTTATGACTGTTATTGTAACCGCCAAGTCGTGTACCGCATACTTATGGTCTACGCTGCTAATGGACAATCTGCGGAGCTCAGGGGCGTAAGTCAGACAAATCACCTCCCCCCAAATAACAATGGGACCAGTGTAATCCTTAGCAGTCGTTAACGAGCTATTGATAAAGAAGAAGCGCAAAAACACCGCGGAATCTGCGGCTGACTTGGGAGGATTACGCTTACGATGATACATGTGCGTCAGATGCGTGCAATAAGGCACTGACCGCGATACAAGAGATAAAAACGGGATTAGTGGATGAAAACGTTCTGCCCTGCTGAATTAACCATGAAGATTCTACAAATATTTGTTTCCATTGTTTGATATACATTCGAAATATTCGCGACTGTATGAGTAGATTTACCGTTGAACCAAAGAAACTTATTGATTTGACGCGATCTTAATTTTTTATTCGATTTAAACGGTTAACCAGCAATGACAAACATTTAACTGTTTACTGCGTATAAGTGGTATAATCGAATTTTTCTAAATAAGCAAAAATGGAAGGGGTACGGAAAGAAGCTGCGCAGCCTGCATTAACATGCAGACTACAACACAAATCTCTCGATGAAAGCTTCCGAGAGCAAATGAAAATCTGTGGACGAGCTCGTCGGCCAACGCATGTATAAACTGCCGAGAGGAAGTTAGAAGAGCATAGAAGCAGCGAGGCCGTGCAGCTTTTCGCCTGACGTTCGCAATTTTCGGCAAGCGCGACCCGACGACGCGGCAAATAGAGGTAAAACTCACAATTAGACGCGGTGCAGCAGCAGGCGCTCTCTCCCTCTCTCTCTCTCTCTCTCTCTCTCTCTCTCTCTCTCTCTCTCTGAGCGAAAATTAACGAATGCTGTGCGAGTGATTCTCTCCCCTACACAGCCGAGGCAAAAGAGAGCCAGCCAAGAATCAACGGCATTATCATACGGCATATCGCGCGAGTGTGGCAGAGCGAGAAGCTTCGAGAGGTTGCACGGTGTGTGTGAGCGAGTCGAGGAGACGGTCCCGAGAGCCAAAAGGCGCGATTAAGCCGACCTTGCTCTGTTGCAGCAGCAGCAGCTTCTCTCCGGCGCTTTTGCCTGACTTAATTACTCGAGATTTTCCCTTGCCGCTCGTAGCCTTTTTCATCCACTATGCAGCTATATAGAGGAATATTGACAGTGTGGCTGTGTGTGCATGTGACCGAGGCTGCTCCATGCCGAGCTTTAACGAAGCTTTCTGGCTTTGACCGAGGTACTTTAGGGCGTTAATGAGCCGTAAATTGCATCGGTGGATTTTAAGAAGCCGAAATGGCCGAGATATACCATATAGGATATCTTGTGGACGCTTGATGCTGCTGGTGCGCAATTTCATTATCGATAACCTATAGCTTCGTGGTTTGTTGCCATGGGCGAACATAACGTCTTGTATCGATACAGTGATTACAAATTTTCCCTGAGCATATTGTTTGTAAATATGAAATGTTTACATATTAAGAGTGAGTACGTTGGTGTTGATTCTACGATTACCCATGGATCCAAACGAGATTTTTTGTTACGGAAATAATTTTCCAGTACCTGTACGAAAAATATTTTGTGGTTGAAATATGGAAATTAATATAAAATAACCTAAACCATACTTCAAAGTACAACTTTATATTTGTAGAATTTATTTAGAGTATTTTCCATCGAGTTGTACAGCCACTTAAATGGAGTTTGTATATTCTTATTGTTTACTAATGTTTTCTCTTCTTTGTGTTTCAGGTCGTACGGAATACCATGCTGTCTTTAAACTTTTTATGCAATAAACAAGTAAATATGCCGTTATATCCTCTAGCTAAAGAACAATTTTACTAGTTTGCTTTCAGAGGGTATATACGAGTAAACTTTCGTACTGTAAATTGAGAACGAAAAATCGAGAGATGAAAGGAACACTCCAAATATTTAACTTTCTACGCTATTACAACATGGCAGCTCGAAAGATTTGGAGCCTTAATAAGAGACCTTTGCAAGTATTTGGATGAATAAATTTTCTGGGTGAATTAGCAAGTATTCAGGTGGATACAAGCAAAGAGGATAAAAGTGCCTTTAATCTACTTCACCATATATAGTTAATGTCGTTTTAGCTGCGTCAAGTCATATTTCTTTTAGTCATACTTAGCTGTGATTACTCGAATCCTAAAATACATACTGGAAAAATAAACTATTATTCAATGGTTGATATAAAATCATTTATGGTTTAGAAATTTGTACAACTTATTATCAATTAATAAATAAAGATGGTTGTAATAAAACTCGTATAGGCAAAATATGAATTAGTTGAATTTGCTATATTGCTATATTGCATATAAAATGTATAATACTACACTGAGAAAAAAATGTCTTGCATTAAATGACTGTGGATTAAATGTTAATGAATGTAGATTTGAATATGGCGAATTGAATATTCATTTACTGTTAATCCATATTTCACTTGTACGGGTGACTTCTATCAAATGCGCCGCATCTTAATAGTTAAGAACTTAATAGTTAAGAAACGTACGTTAATAGTTAAGAACTAGAGCTTCATGACAAACGTATTCGTATTTAATATAAGTGATATTCATTAATTGTACTGTAAATGAACCGTTCATTTAATACAAGACATCTTTTTTTTCAGTGTACATTCGATATGATCATTGGGTGGATTCCTCAGAATATTTTATAATAATTAAACTTTTATCTTCTTAACATAATCTAAATAACTGAAATAAACAATGTAAATTACATAGTTTTTCTTCTGAGGTCTTTCCAAATATAAGCCCCATTAAACAACCCCAATCGTCATACAAATCCAGCGCATTAAGACACCTTAATTTTAACCTCATTTATAATATAAAAACAAGATTGTAGGAAATGATTTAATTTTAAAGCGGAAGTAGACTTGGCATATACACAATATATATATATGTATATAACGGAGATCTCTAAAAAGCCGTGAAAAGTACGGGATTTTGAGAGCTTTCGTGAAACTGGATTACTGAAATCGACCGTACGAAATTCAACCTGGGATCTGCAATGAATTTGTTGAACCGCTTTCTCTCTCTCTCTCTTCCTGCATACTTACTCTAGCTTGAGCTTTACTGTAGGCTGCTCTCCGCGCTCTTCCATGAGCTCACACTTGGATATTAGATGGGGATTACACAGTCCCATTGTAGCACACGGAAACTTTTGAATGAATATATATTATAGCGATACGCTACATACAAGGCTGGGCTACACCTAAAGTGTTTTACCCATAAACTAATATTCTCCGCATATATAATCAGCTATTTCTAAAGTTACAATAAAAAGCAATTGTAAAATTATCATTGTAGTTCGCAAGTGGATAATAAATAAAAGATTTAAATATCCCATATTTCTATTAATTCCCCAAATTTTGATAATAAATCAACAGTCTCCCAGAGCTAAACTAAGCGCCTCCCCCAATTCTTGCATAATTGTTTCTTTATAACCATCAGCCCCGTTTCTCGATCCAAGCGCGAGAATCGTTTATCGAATAAGCACCGCGCTGAGTAAAAACTTACCCCTCCCAACAAAAAAAAAACGAGTAACGCCGCTCGCAATCCAATACTATACAAAGCACGAGAGAGCGGGCGTGCGCGAGTGCGTCGCGTCGCAGCAGCCATTACCCGCACGGAAACTTAATCTCTTAGCATCGGTAGACGCGCGCCCCCGCGTGCAACGGCCGGCTGTAAAGTTCACCGAGAATAGTGCTGGGCTGTGGAACCGTAGCAGAAGCAGCTTTCGTTCGATTAGAATCGAGGATACGTGCCCTGTTCTGCACTGCTCAGTGGGGGCGCATCTCCTCCTGAACAGGTGTATATAAGCGAGCGCGAGAGAGAGAGAGAGAGAGGCATGGAGCTGCTGGAGATAGAGAGAGTGGCGAGAGGGATATATAAAGGAAAAACTTAAGTGATTAATCCTGCCCGGAGCCGGATTACTTTCGTGCGCGGCGACGGAACGCGCTGCGGTGGGTGCAGCTTCTCTTTCCCGATTCACGTGAGAGCTGCTGCTGTTGGTGCTACTGCTGGTGCTGGTGCTCGATTCCCTGTAGTCTGTGTTTACTACCTACGGGTAAGAGCTTAGTTTCCGGGCACCTATATACGTGTGAGCGCTCTACTCGCCACCGTCCTGCATTTTCATGCTGTTGGCCCTCTAAGTAAAACGCGCGGATCGAACGAAATTTAAAAGGGAATGCGAATCCCCTATATATATACTTATTTAACATTTCTACCCTTTGGCCTTTTCTTTTTACTTTTTTCCTCCGATTGAAAAGAGTATAGTACCGCGTAAAGGTATACGCGCGACTCGGAATACTTTTGAGACTCTTGATTACTCTTGAAGTTTTCCTATTGAGTGGGGATCTAACGAATAGTTGCGTGCACACGAATCTCTTGAGCACCTATAGTCTGATACTTTGCGCTGCTGAATGCCAGTGCAGCTTTATCAAGCCTTCGATGATGAAACGCAGTCGAATGGTATAGCCAAAACTCTAATTACAACATTTGCATTGAGATCTTGCTACCTATTGTATTATAGTTTGGGGAAAAAACTATCGTATTATTATTGCTTACGTAGTATAACTACGGAACTCGAGTAATACCAGGAGTTTACGTATTTTGACCTGGTGCGTGTTTCTCTTTCGAAAGCATCGGTAGCTTGTGTGTTCGAACCACGGAATAAACTATACCAACAACTTCATGTAGTAATTTCTCATAAACAAAACTTCTCAAATAAAACCTTTATGTATATTTTACAATACATATATATGTATACAGTAACGTATAAAATTCAAAATTTATTGGGTTTTCGCTTTATTTTTCTGAAACTCTTTCGAATTTATTTGTCGTTATACCCAGTTTTCAATCGTATATAAAATTGCTGGGTCATAAATTCACCAGTTAAACTTTTCAATATAATAATGTTTGATAACCGATATACCAATATTCTAACTTTAAATAAAAAAAATCTTGAAACGTACTTGAAAAGCATGTGATTTAATTTCTTTTCTCAAACGACGCTTAAAATCTGGTACTTGTTGACAAAAGTACTTGGCAAGTGCCGCAATAAACTTTTACGTACAACACTTAATAAAACTATTTCAACCTGCAACTGATTGTAGCTCCTGCATCTGTTCACTGTAATCTCAAATAATATAGATCGGACGCAATGCAAAGAAAACCAATCTTTCCATGTTCAATATATACATTCGCAGTTGCACTGCGTAGGAAAATTCTTTTACGGTCTACAACAAATTTTATCGATTTCTTCTACAGTGAACAATGCACTTTAGCAAATGGACTTTCGAAACTATTGATCGACAATCAAGTTATTTAAATTATGCTTCCCAGAATGTACAAGTCAGCAAAGCAAAATCAACAACTTGGGAAACTGAAGGTAGTTCAGTTGTTAATTATGTAGAAATTAATTATATTATGTTCATTTGAAGCTGCTACGTTTACTTTCCTATGCTTTCATTGTTTTCTTTCAGGAAACTTCTGTAATTTGATGAGTTCGTCGAATCTTATTTTGCAAAGATGCAAAGATACTATTTCTATCGTTTGAGGAAGTTATATGAACTAGCGACGTTGTAATTTTCTATAGCTTTAAAAATAAAATAAATAAATGCATACACTCTAGCAGACTTAGCAATGCCATAACTTGAAATATATATATAGACAAAGCCTTACGTGCCAATTATTAATATGAACAAAAGTAGAAATGCTTTAGAAAAAGATGCCTGTATTTATTACTCTAGATTGTAAATAAAAACTCGATTAACTTTAACAACTCATAATAACTTTAGTAACTTAAATTGTGAATTCATCGTTTCTATATATATTATAAAACTTGTATTGAAGATTCTCTTGATAGCAGAACTTTTCACATGATCGGATTTTGCAACCAGTCTATCGGATATTGAAATTTACAAAAAAAAATATCAACTGGCAGGTGTATATACATATATACATTATTTAAAAGCGTAAATACATTTTCTCGTAATGGAAAAGATCAGTCGTGCTATAAATTTTCATTGAAGCGTAAAGTTGGCTGAATATACTAACTTTTTATGAACTGTGTCGTGTCGTGAATATCGTCATTATTATTGTACCTCGTGATTGATAAAATATAACCAGAAATGATGCAATGATTTTACTGCTCTTATACAGCAAAGGAAATATTTATCCTATACATAATATTAACGACATTAATAAAGATTCGAATAGTTGCGTTATGAGAGACTTAGCGCTCGAATCCGTCGCGGTCCATAAACGCCACCAGATTACAAAATCACGAGACCAATGAAACACCAAATCAATTTCCCAACGTGCCTTTCATTTGGCAAAGGGCTTTTACATCACTTTTATACGTATAGATTAAAGTAGTTAAAAAAAGTCGGATGGATGGCCAGAAAGGAAAGGGAATGGAGAAATGAGCAGAATGGAATTTGAAAAAAAGAACAGCAATATCGTGCGCGGCAAGTTGAGGCAGTGCCTGGCCTTTGCTACTACTCCTCTGCTATTGATGCTGGTGCTGCACTATATACGGGCAGATCCTTTGAGTATCGGATGCAAGTAGTGGCAGTAAAGTCGTCCGAAGAGGCAATCTTCGAGGAAGAGAGCTTACGCTTGAAGTAGAGTACGATACTAAAGACCTTGACTTAATTCAATCCAAAATGGTTTCCTCGGCAACAGTGTATAGGAATCCTTTCAGTAGATGTGTACGACCTGGGGATCGATGTGCCTCGTTGAGTTTCTGAGGAATGGACTTGTATCGCAGCAAATTGCTTATCGTCACCGCGAAAATAGCTGACCTTTTTCCTGCCTTTGCCCAAAGGATTCGGTTAAAAAGCGGCTACGAGAAAGGAAATAAAGGTTTACAATGTATTTCTGCAATTTTACGTAGTCTTAAGACTTTGGCTTTTAGTGTCGTTGTAAAAGTTATTTTTCTGAATGCCCTATTCGACACGTGCGTTTAAATAATTTACACTTTTTAAAAATCAAGGACAGTATATTCATTCCTAGTGTTTTTTTTTTTTTCATTTCACCAGAGTACATACTTTTTAAATAAAGTTGCCTCATGAGATCTATATAGTGATGTTATTGTAATACTCTTCCCTTTACTAATACTAATTTTAGCACTGATGAATTTGAAAATTTTTATTTGCTCTATAATAATAGTTGTATTTAGTTCCTTTTTTTACTTACATAACAACACAGTCATCCTATTTTACTTACGTAATAATCAGCCCTATTCATTCTGCTATAATTATAATGCATTTTATAATTTGGAAAATTATAGTATTCATAGTAAGATGAATACCAAGTTTCAGAACAGATTATCACATCTAATTTATTTTTAAGTCTCTCAATAAAAATCTTCAATTGCTGACAAATTGCAGTTTAGATTTCTCATGTTTACATGTAATATTATTAAATTATTAACTCCAAAATGGTTATTGAGAGAATTAAGATCATAGATTTCGTTTTTCCTAACCACACACTCTCAACGAAAATAGATTTCGTTTTTCTTAACCTTAAATTTATAATAATCTTGATCATTGCTGCCGTCTTCCTCCATTTATAAAGTTTTCATTATCCTCTCTCGTTATCCTTTCGTTATCCTCTCTTAATAATGGATTGATGGGTAATTTATTTTTTGTATTTGTCTTTGTAATATGTATTTATAGGTTTCGCATGTCTTTCTATTACCTGCCGCATGGCTTGTTCTTTTCCTCAAAGTACTGCGACGTTTCAGAGGTGTAAGATATGTACATTCATCTTTAGACTACAAAAATTTATAGCAAACTTTGTCAATGTAAAAGTTTTTTTAGATATTTAAACAATAGAGTTTTTAAAAACAATAGCTACTACTACTGCTAGTAAGAGCACACCTTTTGATTAAAAATAAAATAATTTGCGAGAAAACAGATCAATTATTTTCTCAAATAAATCAAATAAATGATTCCGCAAAGATATTATTGTTTTTGAAAAGTATCTTTTTAATTGCAACGCCCGAACAAAAAATAAGAAATATTAATTCAATTTCTCCTCTTATATTTAACTGTATTCATACCGACAAAAGAATCCAAATACCAAGCAAAGTTTCATGACACACCGACAATCCACTCCGCAGCCATCAAGAGCTAACCGGGAGGAAGACAAGAAATTGTATGGTATGCAAATGCTCGAGCCAGGAACAGCCAGGCAAGGCTTGACAGGCTATGTTCATGTAACACCGAGACAACGAGTATTTACGTCTACGTCTCAACACTAGCGAGCTTTCTTGCCCTCACTCTTCTCTTATTCTTCGATTCTATATTTCACTTTCTCCTTCTTTCACTCATTCGGATATACTCAATCTTCTCTATTATTGCATTGCCATTTCATGTCACTTTCTCTCTCTCCCATTCTCCTTTCCTCTTATTCTGCTATCTTGTCGTGCACGACTTTCTTTGATGTTTCTGCATGGAAATGAAACAGTAGCAAGAGTTTTAATTAAGGACTTTTGGACTATGTATGTGCGTCTGAAGTTTGAAGGCAATGTCTTACTTTGCCATATAAGTATGCAGCTAATTATATTTTGTGTGATATTCTACTTTCCATCTTTTTGGTGGTTGCCACAGTTACTCCTTCCGGAGTTTCACAGTATTTAAACTCACACCTTTATTTATTTATATACAGATATACATTCTACTTTCCATATTTTTTATTTCAATTATTTCACATAATTTACCAACACGTACAAGCGATTATTATTTATTTATTTATTTTTTCTTTTCAAATTAAACGGTTAAGGGCCCTTGTACAGATAATTTAAACTGATTAAAATGTAGGTAACTAGCCAGCGGCGCATATAAATTTTATAAAATAATAACTTTACTTACCTAGTAACGAATACTTTTGAAAGAAAAAAAAATGACAAAACCAAATGTAACAATAAGCTCAGACTAGGATTTTAAAAATCTAAATGGTTTTATTATATGAAAAATTGTGAATCATTGTACTTGAAAACCATGATGGACAACAATTCTATTATTATTCTTGAAAACTTGATTTACTTACTATTCAATATTCTAGTCTGGTAATTGTCAACACAAATTGATTATAAATTTATATATTGAAGTTATTCCTATACTGTGCACGTAAATAAAACTATTTATTTTGGGTGTACATTAGTGTATACAAAGTCAATTCGTTATTCAACTCTCATTCTACGAAAGCTATTTAGTACAAAACTACATTGTTGAATACAAAAATGAAAGCCTTTCTTTTTTCAAAAGCGATTTTCTCGTATAATGATATTTTCCAATGTAACTCAAGCTACTTTGATCGTAGCCGTTGGAGTATAAATGTTGGAATCTATTGGAGGATTCTCGTGACGAAGGAATTTGCGAGCTTGTACATTGAATGGATCTTGTTGACATGCTGGAGTGTGCCGGAAACTTCAAAGCGGAACAACGTACCATTGCGATCGTGACGCCGCCAGCAGCACTGCCACTTATTTACGAAACGTGAACCTGTCCGCGACAACTACTGCAGCTGCTATGTAAATAAATAAAAGAATGAGTGGATAAAAGATGTGGAAATTATCCCGATAATAAACGCACCTAGCGTGTAATTTACCGGGACTCTTCATTATGAACAGAGAAGAAAGGAAGAGAGGAGCGGAAAAAGCAGTCCCCATTGGATTCATTAAATGGCAAAGAGAAGAAAAAGAGCCGATCAGATAAAAAAACTTGTGCATTTGATGAGAAAAGCCGACAATGCTTCCTGAACATTAAACTGATTTAACCTTAATGGTTAAAAATAAGGCGCATCCACTATAATAGAATTTATTATATCTAACTTTTTTTTCACATCCGCGCCATGTACAAGTTTTTTTTTTACAAAACGAGTTTTATCGCTTGGAATTCATTTTGTATTGCGGATTTCAACGAAAGTTTCTAGTAAAAAAAGCCATCGAAGATTTTTTTATGAATGCGGTCAGAAATATTTTCCGAGTAAACAGTCAAGTGGATGCTGGTTACGAAATATCAACTATTTATATTATATCTTCGTAGGCAAAAAATTACAGCTGTAATTTATAAAGTGAGCCTTTGATAAATAAGATTTCCAAGCAATTAACGACTTGATCATTCAAATTGCGTGTATCGATTTGGACTTTGACCCGCGAGCAGCATAATTAATAGCGTTAAAATAAACTGGTCGCAAATAGACCATTACAAAATAACCAGCTTTCAATGAATAAACGTAGAACATAAAGATATAATGGAGAAACTAATAAGGACAGCTCGTTTACTCGATTCTATCAATTTTTCCTCTATTTCACTCGACCGATTCATACATCAGCATTAAAAAGGATGAAGCTTAAACACATCTGGATGCGTACGATTAATGATAAATAAAGGCAATTTGTTTGACGTATCGCTAAATTTATAGTAGTTGTAAAAACGCACAGCGACTGATTGATCGTGCCGCGTCAACATCAGTGCAACTGCAGCAATAATAAAAACTTTTTTATGTATATATATATATACGTCGCATAGGGGCGTACGGGACGGCGCTGCACCCACGAGCCAAACGCATTAATCCGATATAAAATCGCGAATCTCTGATGCGATCGGACGATTATAATTAATGGAGATTTTTCCAGTACAGCTATATAAGCGGCTGCGTAGACACGAGTGCGTATATATATATACACATATAGGCGCGTGCGCGCGCGCGCG
>UELV01101253.1:15040-28664 GCA_900490015.1 Megastigmus stigmatizans
AGAGAGAGAGAGAGAGAGAGAGAGAGAGAGAGAGAGAGGAAGAGAGCCTGAAATATACGACATTTGGCGAAGAGACATAAATTGACAGCAGCGCAAAGTAATAACTTTGGCGTGTGAGTGCCACGGGCCTGCGTGAGCAGTGTGCTGCAGTTGGCCCGCGATGCGCTTGGCTGTATAGAAGTGCAGAGAGAGAGAGAGAGGCGCGGGAGCGCGTGACTTTGAAATGGAATCGTAAACCCGCGACGCACACACACACACACACTTGCATCGCTCATTATCGCGATTGTAACCTGAGAGTAATAGGTGGTGGAGTCTTTGACATGGTGAGCCGTTTCGGGTGATATATCCAGAACGACGCGAATCCGTTGACCGCGAGCCACTTGTTGGCTCTCTCGCTTCGATTGATTTCTTTCAACAGTTTTTAGCTGATTCAAGGGATATAGGGACTTGAATGAGTGACTCGCTGCTTTTCTGATTCTTCATTGAACGCATACTCATCGTGATTTACTGATATACTATATAACTAGAAACTTGCTGATAAGTATCCGACATTCGGTAAAAACGCAGAATCAGTATGAATTTAATGCTCTGTTCAAATACTTCATTCAATTTTTCTGCAGAACAGTATAATTTAAGAAAAACTTTACTAAATTATAGTGAACTGTATAAATGATGATATGTTTGAACGCAACATCAATTATATATCGGTGTCGTTTTTAATGAATTTACCAATTCTGCAATAAAAATACGTTATTATATGTACAAATAAAATTGAAAAGGAATTATAGTAATGGATAATAATAATTGTATGAAAGCGAATCTAAAAATTAGCAATAAAATGTATATAAATTCCATGCAAACTGTTCACATTAAACATGTGTAAATTTGGAATAATTTAATGCATAAAATTACGAAAATACAGGTAAAAAGTACTGATTTTTACGAAAAAAGAATTATTCTTTTCCACAAAACAGATTCAATTCAATTTCAATGGCACACTAAGTATATATACTTTCCCGATCAAAAGCGAGTAATAAAACTGAAATAATCGCAAACGTTTGCCCAAATAGTTTAAAACACACCAGCTCGCTTTAAAAGAACCAAATTAATCGAAGGCGAAAATTCGAAGCGATCCTAAATAGTTCAAACAACAATGTTGGCGATATTTGATGTGCAAACACAGTATATGTATGCGCGTACGAATGTGGCGGCCTTTTACCGAAGCTGCACAGCTGCGCGCGAATCGGGTCACCAAAATACAGCGCACTATTGAAACTGATGGTCCTCGTTCCCGAACGATCATTCCTATGGCCGCCAGCATAACACGTTTATTCCAAATGCGCGATCAATGCCGGATATGCAGTTTATGCTTTTCCATTCGGTTAAATATATATATATATATATATATATCGATGGAAGATCTAAACAAATATGTACACAGTATGTTTAGTCGATCGCGTGCGAATAAACTGTATAGTTTGATGCTGACTGCTGCGTCGATATGCACTGGATGGAATAAACGTTAACTATGATCGAGATTCGTGGATCTAATCGAGTTGAATATCACTGCTATTGAATTTCCTATTTTCTTTTGGACAATGGGTAATGAAAAATTCAAAAAATGTAAGCGGATTATTCGTAAGTGAAGATTTGGCAAGAAGAAGAATCCGTTAGCAAAGATGCTCAATGTTTTATTGATTATACTTTGGTACTACCGCTGCTGGGCATTTGTACGAAATTCAATAAAATACCTTTTTCCTCACCGTTCTTTTTTGAGAACACTTTTTCTAAAAGCTTAAGTCCTTTACTAACGTTAGTAATTATTCATAAAGTTCTGTGCTACGAGCTTAAAAAAACTAAATATGACTAAATTAGAGATGTAGAATATATAATGTATAGTAAAAAGGATTTATCGGTAGCGCAAAAATCTTTAAAGATATTTTCAGCGCATATTTCACTTAATTGTAGCATTTAAAAAAGTCTACAGATAAATAGTGAAAGTGTGTAATTGTACGTTAAAACATTTTCGGAATTTTAATAAAAAATAGTATATACATTAAAAAAGAAACATTCATTCTAACTTTGATCTTTCAGAAGCTATGGTACAAAAACTATGATAAAATATTCAGGGATTGATAAGCGCGTCGAATTGAATTTGACCAGATTAATGTTCTGATGTATTCAAAACTATTTATTCAATCTATAACAATTTATACGTGCTTACAATGTATATCTTATAATATAATTCACACGTTACAGAATATTTTTGAATGAAATTTATTACAAAGTAATTACACTTCATTTAATGAATGAACATATAGAATTTTGTATTTAGAAAATGATAATCAAAACAATGAAATAAAGCTTTCACCTCAACTCGCAATTAACAGAATTGAATTTCATTATATAGTAAGCCGGCGACTAATGTACGTACGAATTGGCACATTATGCTCCATTAGCATTTAAGGCTCGATAATAAATTGTAGACTTGCATTTCTCGATCATTGGGCGCGAACAAAGAATATCCCATAACAATAGGCCCCTGCAGTATAATGCTTATACATCTTGGAAGAATAGACACAAGCTGAGCTGCGTATAGTGGACGCGGTGCTCGCGCGGCGTATACGCGTGTTATTAAGTTTCATTGACGCTTGAAAGCCAATAAACTCGGTGTGTAGTCACGCATCGCTTGGCCGACCGGCCGTAGCGTAAATAATCCTTATAAAGATGACTTTGCGTACCGATAAGTCTCTCTCTCTCTCTCTTTTTTACTTTGTATACTTGCATACCAACATAACTGTTTGAATGGAATCCGGAAAATTACTATAAACTGCAGAGAAAACAAAAATGACATATTCTTGCAAGCAACCTGCAATAGACGTCAGTGTCTTTTATAAGAAAAAAAAACAACAAACAAGCAAACAAAAACAAAAAGGAAAAGTCTAGGGCATAAGTGTAATTAAAGGAAAGCTGTAGAGCTCGAACGAAATAAATCACGGGATGAATAAAGAAGAGTGCGAAAACGGCTATTGTCATTGTCGCGTAATAGGCAGTGGAGTTCCGGTGGGATGCAGCTCATTCCCCCATCTCGGCCGGTGCAGCGCGCACGTGTCGCACATAGAGCTCGTAACAGTCTCAATCAGCATATGTGTACCGCCACCAGCCGCCATACCATTTTCCGGCTTCTCTCCCTCTCTCTCCCTCTCTCGTTCTCTGGCATCTCCAGGACAGGTCGACGAAATTCAGGGAACACCGGGAGCAGCAGCAGCAGCAGTGGCACGGGTCCCCGAGAGCCAAACCCTACCCATAGTAGCGTCAATCGCTGTGTAACGCGCGTCAGCCAGAAAGCCCATGCGGTCGTGGGGGTCTATACACGTTTGTCGGCCTCGCTCGCTCTCCTATATACCGTACATAGATGCACCTACACCTACAAACCGGTGTAAGTGTCGCCATTAAACTAGCGGCCGAGCGTTACCGTAATGCATTTGGTGTCCCGTCGACGTATACACGAAGTGGTGGGGGGGTCCTATGTTACGTGCACTATCCAAAGAGAAATGCATAAATCTGCGCTGAGAGACTGTACGCGATGTTGCTGCTGCTGCAGAGAAGAATTAACGGTTCGCAGAGGGCTTGACCGCAGCTCAGCTGTGTTTTTTTTTCTCTCTTTTTTTTTGTTTTCGTTGCCTCTCGCGGACACTGCGTGAGAGGTATTGGCTGCGATCACGAGGGCTCGAAGGTAGTGGAGTGGCGAGTTTTGTGCGATTTAACGTTTTTTGCTCACGCCGTTCCGCGATCGACGGGAAATTGCGGCTTTTCTCTTTTTCACTATAATCGCTGAGGATTATGGTATGCGGTGATGGTACGGATTCCATTAGCTTTATGAGCTTAAATTCATGGAGAATCTTAAAAACTGATGATGTAAGGAAATAAGTGATGTTGTTTCTGGCCTATTGTTTTTCTGATCGTTAGCTGGCCACAACGTATATTAATAAATTGCGCAAAATTAAAACGTAATAGAAGAGTTTAAACAAGAAATTGAGAGCGTATGCGGAAAAATTCTTTGATTGCCAGAACCAAACTATATTTGATAAACTCGCCAAGCGACAGCAATTCACTTTGGTTGTGGCATCTCAAGCTTTGATCTCAAGCATTAATAATATAAATTACCAAAAGGTAAACATAGCAATAACTTACAGTATTTTATAAGCTACAAAATTTATATTTTATTAATGAATCAACAATTTATATATAAGGAAGGACGAAGCGCCGTTAACCGCCCATTTAAAACTCAGGCCCGGTTAACTCAAGTTAAGTACTATCGTCCGCATGGTAAAACCTATAAAGGTGTAAGTTAAGTGCAATTTTGTATATTTTTCAAAATGTCAAATTTTTGAAACATAAGATTTCAGTGCCAAATGTTTATATGAGATCTTTTATAAGATCTCATATAAATTTTTCACATAATATATTTCTCTTACCCCGCGGATAAAGTAGATCATCAAAATAAGCGAGCGAAAAATTTGATGACATACACCTAACCTACATGACCGGTGGCAGCGCTCTAAAGCTATTTAGCTTATAGCTGTATATATAGATATTACACACATACATACACACACACACATACACACTTATACACGGAAAAATTAGTTATTTGTTTACTTCCCGTTATATTCCTGATAGAAAATTGACGAGTTTGACTGGTCAACGTATTAATCAAATGGCAATGTTTTGTGGTTATTAAACGAACAGTATACTTTCAAATGTACTATGTTACAAATTATATTGTTTAGTTTTGAGCTATCTTTCAATTAGATAGTATCTAACTTTTATGCAGGCCCCAGATCCAGAGATAATAGTGAAAATTCAATATATCTAAAAAATCTGGCTAAAAACTGACTAGAAACTCCTTAAGATTTCCACCAAGGATATTAGTGTATGATAAGTCTATAAAATATGTATAATTTAAAGTATAAATAATTTTTTTATTTTTTATATCATCGTTTTATAGAAACTGAGTTTATACTAATTTCATCCAATCAATTTTGTTCTCACAACCTTTTCAAATGGATGTCGCAATTAAAAGTTTGAACGGCACAAGCAAACCACGACAACTAATGACTTTTGATGTACCCATCAAACTACTTGGCTGTGACAACAAAAAATTTAGATGGCGTAACCAAAGTATTTACTTCTCACAACTAAATATGAGTCAATCAATGACTTTGGTTGCCACTACCAAAGCATTTCTTTCCTTATAGAAATTGTGTGGTTTATTGCTGTAAAATCTGAATGTTTTATATAAACTTGTAAAGTATAAGTGAGCAATAAATAAATAAAACATTTTAAAAACGGAAGAAACATTGATTTTAATACAAAAGATCTGAATACTAAAATTTTATTTAAAGGAATTCCCATTCTCTATAAATAAAAGAGGCATAACAAAAAATAGAGGGTTTGCCGAAAGCATTTCATACAATGAAATTGGAATAAGTATTGGAAAGTTGAAGTGCTCCGAAATTAAATCTATAAAGAATCTGAATTGTTGAAAATGTTCGTAAATGAAATATAAAGATCTATTAATAATGCTTGAATTGCTTTTTCCGAAATAAAATCTAGAATATCAATGACATGCATCTTTTAGGTACATTTCAATAAAAGTTCCATTTTTGGTTTTATTATGACACATAAAATTGATTAAAAAATTTACTGCAGTTATTTAATATAAATAAGTAGCAAAATATACAAACTATATTTAATGTAAATTTCTGAAAAAAAGCCTAAATCAATTCAACGTTATTTGCAATAAGTACCAATAAAGCAACGCCTCCAAATGAGGCAAAGCTAATCCAATAATTCAAAAAAATCCCCAGTGTAAGCAATCAACTCGGACACATCCTGCATGTTTTCCAGCAATTTTGGACATTTAAATAAAAAAAAAAGTCAGCTCGCTTCCTAAAACTGCTATAGCCATCAACGAAAGGTAGAAATAACGAGAGAGACAGTGAGAATATTAAACGAAAGGTAGAGAATGGCACAGGAAAAAAATTTGGGCAATCTCGTTACGCGCTGCCACCAACGTCAAAACCAACTGCACGTGCGTGTGATGGAACAAACGATCGGAATAGACACAAAAGGTTCACATAGAGGGAGAGAGAAAGGAGGACGAAGTGGGAGGGAGAGGTTTAATGACTGAAACGTGCGCTCCATTAGCGTACCAGTGGTTTAACTCGGCCCTACGACGCTCGACGCTCGGCGACGTCCACGACGTCCACGACGACGACGACGACGACGACGACGACGACGATACAGCTGTGCCTGTGGCTATGGACTGTGAAGCTGCGCAAATTACTTATAAATAGGGCAACGAGTGACCACTGCAGATTCGCGTTACCGTACCACCGGTGATTTTCGTCACCTGCGGTTATACAAGATATATTTTTTAGTGGTTTTTTGGACTGGGTGAACATATGAATTGAAGTTATGCTTTTAACAAAGTGCTATTAGATTTCTAGGAAGCGATTCAAAACTTTTTCATTGGTCTATTCCAATTACGAAAAAATCACATTGTAGAATTTCTTAAATCATTTTTCTCAGTTCTCGTTGCACACGTATTTCCGCCAGTATTATGCTTAGTATTCCATTCACTGACGGCTCAGCAATGAACTGATATCTTATCATTTGGGAGAAGATAATTTTTTTATATTTTCATATGAGTATATACATTACCAACTTTTTGCAATTATTGTTCATCATTCGTCTGCCGAATCCCAATTTTACTAATTTTTAATTTATTTCTGCTTTGTATTTCACCTATGGCTTTAACTCTACCTATACGAGTTAATAAAGTTAACAACTCTTTACATTTTACATTTATTTGAACGTGTATTGAAGATTTGTTTTGTTTAAGACCACTCATAATTTGATAAAAAAATGAACGCAATAATATCTGTACACATTTAGGCAATTTTTATATAATCGGGCGATAATATTGCAGCGATACATAATATTATCAATTCTTTTAATTTAATATTAATGTCCACTATTGTTAATTATTTATATTTAAAATGTTGCATATTGAAACTATAAAAATTAATTGGTAAAAATGTTGCTTTAAAACAATTGAAGCTAAATAAATAAAAATGGAAACGATGATTAATGTAACTGTCTGCTATAAAAAATATAAATATACCTGCATTAATGTCTCATTTTCAAGATGAATTTATTATAAAGCTTCGATCTTTTCAGAACATTTTAGTTCCATTAATGAAATGATGTACCATCAAAATAATATGCTTCTTTGCTAAATGAAAAACCATATTAAAAGCGTTCAAATACATAGCAAGCGCATATTTATTTTCCAATTGGCTTCACGAAGGAAGAGTAAAAGAGCCAAGGTACATTGCTACGCTATTAAATTGAGCCCGGTGTGTTTATTCCGAATTTGGAATGAAAAGACGACGCTTTTAATTTATTCCGTTTACGATTGGAATCGACGGAAGACATGAAATGCTGGAATAGGTAGTAGAAAGTCTGTGCAAATAAAACATTAATCTCTCCATTAAGGGCTTCTTACGAATGTGCAACTGGTTGGTATTACGTTAGCGAAAACACATCTCCGCCTTCGAGAAGGCGGCAGCTGAAACGTTTTAAGGAAAATTATTTAGAAATTTAATTACGGACTGTGTACGTAATGCAGCCTCGTTCAACTACCGTAGTATCGATCAAGTCTTTTGCTGTTTGCCGGATAATTTATTAGATGCGTTCAGTGAAATGAGGGGGAAAAAAATTGAAGCATTTTATAACTCACAAATTACATAAATTGATTTCAGAAGCCGCCCGCGATGTAGCGTTGTCAGCAAGCATAAGACGCAAAAGCAGTAAAATCAGTTAACGATTGTTATTATTTTCGCAACTTGATTGATTTCTTACATTATTAAAAGATTAAGTTGGATTAATGGTCTGCGTTGAGCAAATTTAGAATAGAAATTCTTTCTTGTTTTAATGCTGAATTCGAAAATGTTGCAAATAGGTATTAAAAATCGCTGACTAATCGATTTAGTAATCCATCTTCATGAATTTGTCGAGTTTTAAGATTTTTATTATTATTTGTATTAAACAAGAAAATTACGAATAATGCAGAAAAATGAAACTTGAAGAGAATTTATGAACAAGATCGCAGTAGCCATTGTATAGATATAGTAAATATGTTGAACGCATACTTTCGATGGCTACTTTAAAAGTGAAACACATAGCAGACTATCCCCTGATCTTTTTTCTGTTACATAATGGCATGTAGTATTTTTGCTTCTCACATATTAGTTTTAAAAAAAGGCTTAAGAACATTTTATGATCTATAAATAAAAATTTAGTATCGGAAGAGGCTTGGCGTAGCGGTTACACGTTATCTGTATAGGTACTATGAAAGCGAGAAACTCAGTTCCTAAAGGAAATGCGTACAAATTTTAAACTCAGGTAGATTTCACTCATTACATGTGATGGCCGCATGTCGAAAATTGCACGAAATAAGGAAATCATGCGTATTATAAAATTATGTAAGTTGATGAACTACTGACACTTAAGACCGTTTTTACTTTTCTCAATTTTAAATTTTTTCTGCTTAATGTCTCATTCGTTGTCAAATTTAACTATATAAAAATTGATCGTATAATAAAATTACGTTGGAACAAGGCAGAAATTTTAGATAGGAATGCGAAATATTAATTGATAAAAGCTCGCTATAATATTTTCTGTTCAAATTAACAGACATCTGTTACAATATTTATATAGCCGTACATATTTGCAAGCTAATCGAATGTTACATAATAAAAGGTATTATATTTTCAACAATCTTAAGAAAAGTAATGACATTAAACGTCCAAGAGTATAAAAAGAATATAACAGAAAAAAGCAATTATTTTAAAATTTCAATTTTAATCCTTATCTACAATAATAGTTTGCACGCACGAAAAATATTTAAATTCATCAATCATTTTATGTAACACTTTTCTACTGCAGAACAACTCGAAATCTATTGCATTCTCATCAATAATTTGTACTCCATAGCTCCTTCGACTTTGAACGTCGACACGTCCGCGTATATATACAGTATAGCTGCGCGCATAGTTTTTGTGCGCGCAGGACGTGACGTACCTATCTATGTCCAATTTATACAGCAGACGACTGCTACTGCTGCCATTTATATAGCGATGTATAGCAACGCGCGCGCGCGCCTTTCTCTCGACTCTATGGGAGCAGCGCTCTTGTGTTTCTAACGTTGCTTGCGCG
This sequence comes from Megastigmus stigmatizans, assembly GCA_900490015.1. Taxonomy (NCBI): domain Eukaryota; kingdom Metazoa; phylum Arthropoda; class Insecta; order Hymenoptera; family Megastigmidae; genus Megastigmus; species Megastigmus stigmatizans. Next base: position 24,329 of record UELV01101253.1, read on the forward strand.
CGCGCACGCGAGCCGAAACCGAGTGGACACTGATTGAAAGTGACATTTTCATGGCCTGTCTAAATATTTGACATCTTCGCGTAATCTTTCGCATTTTCACTCGTGCCCGCGGACACGTGACATTGACATATTTATCGAAAGTTAGATGAGAAATTTAATACCCGTTGATTGGGATGGCCGATGCTGCTCGTGCGCATAGCCACTCTCCGCACATCCAAATGAGCTATGCATATTCTATTAACTCGATGAAGAATAACCGATGTCAGAGTAATGCTGCTTCAAAGATTTCTTTTTCGAGTTTCCCGTGCATAAATGATTTGTATCTCCAATACATTAGAGAATGCATGATAAATATATTGCCAATATATCTCACAGCTATTGTTAAGCTATTGACAATATTACGCTTAGGTTCCGCAGCGATACCTAAGCAATGTATTCGAAAAGGTATTATTAATGAGGTGACTCGATCGATCTTCAAAACGCAATTTGTTAAAAAAAACATTTGTTGCGCGACATTTCGAAGGCCTATAACGTATGCCATCCTTTTCAGACTCAACATAACTATTTCTAGTCGCCGGCTACATAACTTCAAGAAATTCGTCACTATCTCGAGAAAGAATTTGATTCTTCGTCACCCCTTTTTCCCGTAACCCCGTAAAAACCATAGTAAGTACTATATTTAACAAGGTGTTCTTCACGAGGTTCAGGAAAAGACTGAACAATCAAATCCTTCCTCGAGATAGTGATGAATTTTTTAAGAGCAGATCTAACCAGTGACACTGAATTGTTATGTTATAATCTTAGCAGTTGATCCTAAAGATGTTATTCTTAACAGTTGATCCTAAAGAGGAAAACATACGTTGTCATCGAAAATTCGCGCAATAAATGTTTTTTTTTAACAAATTGCGTTTTGAAGATCAATCGAGTCACCTCATTAATAGTTATTACGCAACGAACGATAACTTCATTTGAATGGGAAAGGTGTTGTCAATATATCGATGATTCCTTCAGTACAAAGATTTGTAAATTTCGCCCGTGTGGGAGATGAAAAGGCGCTCGGACCTTACAGGAAGGGACAGTGCGTGGAGAGAGACGTTCCTGGAAAATTTCCGACTGTGGGAAAGGAGAAGGTGCCCAGGCCATGCAAGAAGGGGGAGTGTGGAGAAATAAGATTCCGCCGGAAAACTTGCCGCTCTGTCAACGGGGGAAACGGTGAGAAGGAATGCGATAGGATTTTCGGCGATATACTATTTGAATTGCTTCGATACTCTAAGTATTTGTTTACGTTGCACTCGCATTCCTTCTATTAGCCACACAAATCAGAATCGTCAAACACGGATAGACAGCCCTACGCAAATAATAAGCAAACAATATCTTTATAATTATTATATTATAATTATATGTATTTTTAATTTTTTTGAACATTTGAATAACCATGGCAGCACTAAACGACCTTCTAAAGAGTTACAGCATGCACAACTAAGATTACAACATTGGAATGCTCCGAAAATAATTAAAATATATAAAATAATTTGTTTATGTATACTGCATGTGATTCTGGTATAGAAGAAATTGATTTTCTAATGAAATAATCCTCTCTATCATTACTCCCACTCCTAATGTAAAAATTGTAAAAAATGTAATAATTAATTGTAATAAGTAAATGTAATATAATAAATTCTATACTATATATACGTTACTAAATCTTGTTGATTATTTTTTGTCAGTACTTAATTTAACTCGGCAAGATTTCTTTAATACCTTTGCAACGTTCTTTTATGTTTATTTTTTATTTTATGAAACTATATCACTACTTTACTTTTAACGATATATTTATTGATATATTATGTGTATACAAGTATATATTTATACAAATCATTGTGCTGGATAAATCACCGATATATTGGTAATACCTTTTCCAATATATTGCTCAGGTATCGCGGCGGAACCTTAGCGAAATATTGCCAATAGCTTAGCAATAGCTTAGCTTAGCGATATATTGTCAATATATTGTTCATGCATTCTCCAATATATTGCAAAAAGGCAACTCATAGATTGAGTATTGAGCTTAAGTAACGGTTTCATTATTTTGCGTATCGATCGGACGGTTTTAAAATATGAACGGAACTGGTAAAAGCCGTTCAAGGAAATTTAAGCAAATATCAGAATTTACAAATATCAATTTCAACTGATGAGTGCAAATCACAGGGAGATTGGTGAAGCTAAATTGGGATTTCATTTCATGAAATTAATGATTTAACGGCTTCACCGATCTCCCTGTATCGCATGACTGTTCGATTAAAATTGAGATAAGCTTGAAATATTTTAAAAACGCATGAATTAATAAAGATAAAAAAAATTATAAATAACACCGCATCGAATAATGTAAAATGTGATGCGTTGAAAATTCCTTCGGTTTTTGTTACACGATGTTCGCTTAAAAATTGTTCACGCCCAGCTGCATCGTTCGGAGCGTATAAGCCGAGAGAAAAGAAACTAAAGCGAAGCAGCATTAAATAAAAAAAAAAGCAAGAAACGGCAATTTATTTCTTTTCGCGCCACCGCCAGTTGCTCTCGAATCTCACAAAAATGAGCATTAATAAAACATTAAAGCGAGCGAAGGCGCGCGCAAAAGAATACATAAAAGGAGCACAGCCGGAATAATGCGCCATTGCAGCAGCGCGCATCCCCGCTCTCTCTTTCAGCGCTATACAGCAGCAGCACCGAGCATCGAGCAGTTACACGGCTACGAATGCATTTCACCCATTAGCACACCGGACACATCTGCTCGCCCAGCTTCTATATCCCGCTAAACTAGAAACGCTCCCGCGAACATCGAACGCTACAAGCTGAGAGGGAGAGAGAGAGAGAGTGTGTGAGTGGGAGTAGCGGAGCAGCAGCAGTGGAGGCTCGTTCACGCGAGTACATCCACATGCATCGCCGATTCGACTCGTTCATGCACAGCGTGGCCGGCTGTATACGTGTGTATGCGAAGCGAGTGTGTGCAGGAATCGCGACGCGGCAATTATGCACGCACCTAAGAAGCCGGTACAGACATATATATCTGGGGGAGAAAGAGAGACCGGAAATGCAAGCGCCGCAATACGTAATTCGATGAAGCAGTCGGACACGCGCGCGCGAGTTTCCCTCTCCTCGTTCTTGACCGTCCATTCAAGAATTCGCGCTCGGCTCGTTCGCGCTCCCGACGCCTCTGAATGTGTGTGTGTGTGTGCGTGCTCACGTGTGACATTGCGGTTTCCGAGTCGAGAGAGATAGAGAGAGAGCCATTAATAAATCGCGGCCAAAATATTGTCCCCCCGCGGTACATCAGAATTGTCGTTGTGGGCATTTTGCTTATGCAGCCACGCGCGCCGCGTCCCTAAAATATTGTAGAGTGGTCTATACGCCTCGCAATTTTCCCTGCCTATTATATTAACGTTTTATGTGATTAGCTATTTTTACGCAAAGCGTATATTCTTTAATCAGATCTCGTTTGGCGCCATTTAGTTTACAACACTTGTTGCATTATATGTAAACTAAAGCGTTACTAAACACATAGCTTGTTAAAGATTGTACAACAGAGCTTCTCCATTTAAATAGTGAAAGCCTTGCATAATATACGCAATCGCCGGACTTGCGTGGATGTTTAAAACCACTTTGAATTTTTTTTAGTTCTTATTGTTATACGCTGCTATCATAATGAGGTTTCTGATGAATGATTACACTGTTCCGCGATTCATTGAAAACTACATTCCTTCACACTCGTGCAGTATGCAAATCAAACATCTTTTTTTTAACGCATACGTGAAAACTGCCCTTTTCCGTGCCTCTTTTCCTGTTTATAATAGTATGATTCTTTATAGACTTTAGAATAATGTTACTGTTTCTAGGCAGGCCAGGCCTTGACGGACTAGCCCACTGGATACTTGATTTTAAATGATTCGTCTATTTTCTTTTTCGGGGTTATCGCTATCACGGAAGGGATTTATATAAATGAAACACTGATTTGAGCAAATCGGGGGCACAAGGCCTTTATTTGCTCGGAGGAAAAGCCCTAAGGCATAAAAACCTCCAGAAAAATACAAGATTGTAAAACAAATTGATCACATTGATGATTCGCAACGTGCGAAATTCGACAGACGCCGGTGCACCGCGATACCTTAATTTTTTAGGCTCTTTCGTTAATAATCTTTATAGGGCTCTTTTTATAATGACTTATGAGTCAATTGAAATGTCATGCCTTGAGGCGGGCAGACTAGAGCTCTTTTCATAATGACTAAGGATTCAAATGAAATGTCATGCCTTGAGGCGGGCAGACTAGAGCTCTTTTTATAAT
>UELV01101255.1:0-13806 GCA_900490015.1 Megastigmus stigmatizans
TATATATATATATATATATATATATGTTGATTTAGGACGAGCAATACGAAAGTTTTTAAATTTGATTTACGTAATGTTACTTGATAACTTACCATGTTATTAGCCATGTTCTCTCGCGATTGCGTAGTGGGTATAGAATACTTTTTTCTTAATAATACTAGTGGTGGAACTGATAAAAATTTAGCTTTTAGAGTCATAAAACACATGCGATCAATTCCTAACTCATTATATTTTTCATTTTTTTTTCACATATCGTTTTATATCCTTAATATCGAAGTTTGCCATCAAATATAATTCAAAAAATTATGTTGACAATTTTCAAGTAAATTATGTATCCATTGATAGCGCCGTTTTAAAAATAAACAGAGGCTTGTAGAAATCTTGCGGATATTCCTACGAAGAGAATCACAGCAAATATCGCCGAGAATATCGCGAGCAGTATGCATCATCTGCGTGATTCGCGAATGAATTTTTTGTCGAAACGCAACTGGTTTACATTAACGTTATCGTGCGCGTACTACACACGATTGATTTACATTAGAGATGACAATTATCGCTTTTAAGAAACGGAATTTAAAAATCGGCGTACTTCTCTGATTGTGCAACAAGTTCGAGGTCTCCGCGAGAGCTAATTTTGTCTTTAGATGGTCTGACGTTTAATCTGCAATATAACACTGATAATTCAGATAAGCTTTCGTTTTATTCTTTATTGATGCCGTCCAATCGTTTTATATAATTTCTTAATTTAATCATGCGCTCCGAGTGACGATCTGTTTTTCAACAGAAAAAAGAGTGGGAAAAAATAAATGAACGAAGCGATTACTGTCCCATTGATAAATATGGATTAGAAAATTTTAGTTGCGCGACTTCAGCTGTGTTGTGATCTGCAATTTGGTTTTATGATGATACACCAAAGGAAACAAAATTGTTTTGCGCTAAAAACTTTGATAGCCCGGTACGGCTGACCCTAATTGGAAAACTCGTCTTCTGCCATATTCGCAACCCTCGTGCGAATCTCTCCGTGATTATTCGGAAGCATTTTGACGACACACTTTTTAGAGCTCGATGTAGGCATGCGAACTCTGCTGTTAAAATCAAACTCTGATAATCATTTCGTTTTACATCGAACAAAAAAATTTTACAAAAAAAAACTATAAAAGAAAAATGCAATTTTTCTTCTATTGTTTTTTTTTTAAATTATAAAATCCAGCTTAGAATCTTTAGAATTTGAACCGCGAATAAAATACTTTTAAACTATAACTTTAGTTGAATTAAATTAAATATTGTTTATGAAAATTGGATCAGAACTTTTATATTATCATGTTACAGAATTTAAAATATACTTTGTTATGATCTGTCTATTCATAGATTATACTTTTTCAGTCATAATGTAAGTTAATTTTCTTATAATTTGTAAAACACTTGATTACTTGAAAATATAATTTTTTAAAGACATTCCTTATAATGTACATAATTGTTTGTCTGCTGGCTTCATAAAACAACATTTTCCTTCTATCGCAGTAATGGAAAAATTGAATTATCGAGCAGACGACCTTTTTTTGCAAATATTAATTATTTTATGGGGAAATAATTCTTTAAAGGAAAGCTCGCCGTTATGTAAAAAGTCACGTATAAAATGTTTAATTTAAGATTACGAATCCATCAGCCTGCAATTTTCCCTTCAAATAGACAAAAAACGAGAAATGTAAATTTGGTATACAATATCTGTATATGTATATATGTATTGTGCTGAAAGGCGGCGTTCATATAGATTAAAAGGAGGTATAGAGTGCAAGAAGGGGACTCTGGCTGCGCGACGCGACCGTGAAAAAAATTGTTTGTTTTGATGAGCATAAGCGCAGCTCGCACGCGCGGATTTAACTTGTATCTTGCAGGCGACAATAGCCCAAACTTTTGTCGTATACCCTCGTTCCCTCGCTCTAGTCTTCTATGGCTTTGTTAACCAGTTATTCCAGGAAAAATTTGAAAATAATAGACTTGGCTTCACATATATAGTTGACTTTTAGCTATCACGAAATTTCGAGTGCTTTTGTGCTCGGTTATACAGAATGAATTCTTTTTGTCTGGAACCTTCTCGTGTAATGAGTGGAATGACGTACAAAAATAACCTTACTTTGAATTTGGGAAAATCTTGTTTTTTTTCCCTAAATGCCTTGCAATGTTATACTCGTGATTAGACAATGATAATTTTTTGCAGCCGGAATTAATAGCAACTTGACGTGTATATTTTGGTTCACAAATGTGGCAGCCGTTGATAATTATCTTTTGTGCGTACATTACAACAGAGCCAACCATTTATAGAGCGAATCACGTCTTAAATATTGATTACAAAAAGTTTGATATAAGCATTATATATGTGTAAGCTTTTTGCCCAGTACATCTCTGCATTACTGTTATTACTTCAATGATTCGTCATTCCTTTAATTATGAATGCCATCAAAATCCGACTTGATATTATTCAGCATATAAGTAGAGTTCGGCACTTTTCAACAATGTAGCAGCGTCACACTAACTCCAATTTTATATAGTTTTCTGCATATAGTGCAAATAGTGCGAGAGGAAGGAGCTATGCCTCGACAAACCAAATCTTTATTTGTAGATACCATGATCGATTTATATAATACTTTCCTATGCACTTACTTGGTTCTTACTTAATCTGTATATTACGATTGATATTATTAACTTCATGGCGGAAGTGATGTGCAACACAAACATTATTCTGTATCGAACCTTTTATCAATGGTAAATATATAGACCAGTTCCAGTTTCTCCGGTAGTCGATTGCGAACCTTTCAGTAAAAGTATAATCAAAGATTCCAGATCGATCGGACATCGCAATCTATATAGATCTCGCGCGTGGCATCCAGACACGATGTGCATGCATAGCACAGGGAGAATGAAGACTCGTAAAAATTTTCATCGACCGCAACAGCTCGTGCGCCCGATGACTATAATAGGAGCAGCCACTCCCGCGCGGCTTTCATTTCAGCGAGGAGGCCCGCGTCTGCGGTACCGCACATATTTTCAAGGCGCGCTGTTTTGTCTCTCTCTCTCTCTCTGATTCGTTTTTTTTTGCGCGCGTGCCGACGTTTGTTATTCGCGCGTGAGCTGCCACTGCTATATATGTATATAGCGCGCGAAACGGGCCGCGCTCTTCCACCGAACCATGACCAATCCCATTTTAAAAATAGGCCCTATATAACGATGCGTATGTGTATAAGTGTGCGTCTGTGGGTGGACCTTGAAAATACGGTGGCGGAGCAGCTCGCAAGTGGCGCTTAAATGTGCATGTGCGTTTCGTCTCTTTCTCTCGCGACGATAAGCAGCAGCAACAGCAACAGCAGCGCGGCGCTCGTTATGGAAACTCGTCGCGTACGAACCAGTCATTCCGCGAATGTTCCATAACGCACGTGTAAGCGATTGCATTTGCAGCGTTCTTACGCCTGCACTTCCTTATGGTCTCGTGGAGTTTTTCGCGCTGCTGCTGACGCTGTGCCGCTGCTCTAGTTAATGATATACGAGGGCCTTTTTATATGATGCTGTAAGCTTTATCTTTGTAGTTGATAATCTTTGTAGTTATAATGCTTTAGAGTGAGTTAATATACGAGGAGTGCAGCTTAGTCGCTTATTGTTTTCTTGTGGATTTTAAGTGTATACCTGCTGTAGGAATGGGAATTATATTCAGGAAGTAAGGAAGTTTGAGATGTTGGCAGATGGCAGATATTCTTCTTTTAGTTGTTCTCATTTAGCAGTGTTGAAAGTTGATGAAAATATTTAAATTATACCTAATAATTTAGAGTCGAAAGTGAATTCTACATTCTGCTTCTTAACGAAAGTTTTTAACATCCTCTGTAATTATAATTTTGACAGTTTATTTTAACAATATTTTAATTAAAAATGTTTAGCTTTAAGCATGTGACTCATGAAAGTCTTAAAAATAAGTTTTCATAACTAAAGTAAAAGGGACAACAAAGCGAGTTTTTCAAAAAAAAAACATCTTTATTATTGTCTGATTCCCTGAAACGTTATGAATTTTGTTTACAAGTATTGTTCAACGGATCATTTAGCAAATAAGTTAAAAAAACCGACGACAAGCATTGCAACCTTTCTAAAACTGGAACTACATTCAGATAGTATTAAACAATTCTGCAAGCGTTAATCCTTTCAATGCTCATCTTCAATTACTCTTATTACCGTGTCTCCAAGGAAAAGAAAGAAATGACGATAGAATTTCAAATATCACCGGGAACAAATGTCATATTATAATAATAAGCATATCTCATACTGAGTATATATAAAAGGATAGGAAAAGGAAGGTTTTGTTCATTACAGAAGTATTACAGATATAGCAAAAATAGATTAATTAATATTTTCCTAATGACTTCGTCAAGATGGCAATTTTAGCATGTAAATTCATGTTTCTTCTATTTCCTTAATGCTTGTAATTATAGAGCCATTTTAAAGCCATTCGACTGTTGAAATTCTGGAAATAAATTCATTAAACTACGGAAATTAAACGTTTTCCCGATAAACTGAAGAGGACAATTTTACGCTCGACACCCTCAACAAATTCAGTAATAATCTTATAATACTCTACTGTCAAATATCACACAGTATACGCAGACTTATTATTTTTTAAACTCTAAATTTTATCTAACAAATTAATCGATCTATACACGCATATCCCCCCCCCCTTTCTCAAAAGTATGTATACTCTCAATATTCATGTCGCTGCATAGCATACGAAGTAAAAGTGTAGGCGCCCAGCAGAAGCAGCAGCAGAAGCAGCAGCGGAGCACACAACATGCGCCTCGCTTTTTATCGTTATTATCCAACGTTTCGATCTGCTCTCCCGAGAGCTGGTTAGCGACAGAGCGACAGCAGCGCGTCCGTGTATATATATTCATCAACAACCCCGCGAAGTGACGGCTCTCGTGACCGTCACAGACACACACACACACACACACAAAAGGCGTCATTACTGATAAGGAAGAGCCAAGGCCAAACGTTCCCAAGACAATTTTCGCAATCGCGCGCATAGCGCCGATATGCTGCAGCAGCGTGCAAAAATAAACCGACAGCGAATAATCCATATTTACTATGAATTTATATGCGCCTCATCATTCTTCTTCCTCGAGCTGCTGCTGTATTCGCTGCCTTTCTTCTATCTCGTTGCGTACGTTATTTTATATAAGATTAATATTTAGTTTCTTTTGCTTTTATTACTTTGGGTGCATAACAATAACTCATTTATTTAACAATAAACGTTGAAAGTTTTCCATAGCGATGGTGCGGAGTAGAATCATATATTATTAGTGAATAGTTTCGAGCTATCTTGGATTTCATGTTGTGTACGTCATCGAAAGATTTTCATACTATTATCATTTAAAATGATATGAATTGCTGTAGTAGTTTTGTCTCATTCAGTATTAATTACTATACGAAAAGAAGCTTATAATGATAAAATCTTAAGAGGTATAGTGATTAAAACCATTTGTAAAAAATATTTTTATTTTATTTATTGATTAAGAAATAAAAATATCGGTTTGCTAACGTTGCTTTAATTTATTGTACTAAAAGAAACTCGTAGTTAAAGTTTAATTTTGAATAGATAATATTCAAATGTTCTTTGTATGTCAAGTTTATGGATTAAAACTGTATAACAATGCTTAAAGCAACAATCACATACACATATTATATATATATATGGAATTTTAAAATATTTATATTTGAAGCAGTACTCAATATAGTAGGAATACAATCAATGTAACGATAAATATATTTTCATATAGTAAGTCACCGAATTTATAAATGCCTCGTAGTATTGCTACAGACACACAGGCCTTATACGAAACGGCATCCATTCATTAACGTATGTATTCGTTCGTTGACGAATTTTTAATCTTATTCAACAAATTGTAGGCAATTCAGCTCTCACTTCCTAAATATAAAATGTAAAAGTCCGTATAAAATTTAAATGGCAAATCGTATTCGTATATATTCACACCCGGTTAACAATGAAGTGTGAAAAAGCAAAATGTTTCCTCAATCCAGCTCGAAAACAATTATTGTGTTTTTCGTCTTTAAAATTTTCAAGCATCGACACAATCGATATTAGCATTGTTTGTCTGTAGTTCGGCGGATAATTATTGCCGATCGATTTATATACTATAGTCTCTTTTTCTGATTTCACGAATTTCACTTAGCCAAGAGGTCAGGCCTCGCTTTATTCTTTTATCAAACTAATTAGGTAAATTTTCGTAAGACTTTCTTTGTTCAGAACTGTTTTACCCTTTTAAATAGATACATACTTTGATTATTATTTGAGCAGCAGATATTTAATTGATTTGAAGTAGATAAGTATCAAATCCCCTTTTACAATGATTCCTTTATTTATTGTTACTTCAATTAGTTGCACGAATCCAATGCAAAGGTGTTGTAATCTTCTCACCGAAATTGCCTTTCTTCCGATGCACGTATGACTAATAGTCATTTCGTAGAAGCAAGGAAGTACAGATATTCTCAAGAGGAGGACTGATCATATGATTGGTCCCCGGAGTCTTAAAAGACTAGTTCTCGTTATCCGACTCGATTCTCGTTTAATTCTTTCTTAGCTTTAACGGACATACATGTGGCTATCTTTGGCAGGTCTTGCTACATATTTCCATGGCGACCAGCTGTGTCTTGGTAGAAACGAAGCTCGAATATCCACAATTATCTGGAATGGATAAAGATCTCATTAGTTTTTCTAAACTCAAGAGTTGAATAATTCCATCGATAGGAGGAAATTCAAACGATGATTCAAAATTTTGTGAACCACCTTATCTATCGGCAAATATTTGACTTGACTTTAGATACGAAAGCGATTGTAAATCTAATCGATGCAATCGTCTTTAGATATAAAAATATTTGCTATTTTAATGTTAGATAAATAAAAAGCTTTTATTTTTGACTATATCCTATCAGTTTTGTAGATAATTTATTTCGACAAAATATCGCTACACGGAAAAAGAAATTTTCTAACAAAAATTACAATAGTATTTTGTAATCCAATCACAAACTGCCAACTGTAGAAAAATTACAATATTTTCTACAGTAAATGTTTATTATTTACTACATTTGCCATCGGGTTGATACTTGCAGTAACTTTTCTTAAAAATTATTGTAGTTTTTCTACTTTTAACACTCTGTGATTGGATTACAATACACTTATTGTTATTTTGACTAGAGACCTTCCGCTCCGTAAATATTTATTCGGATTAATTGTAAAGCCAAACCTGCAATATTATTAATTGCGCCATAAAAGCTATTGATGAAATAACACTTGAAAAAAGAACCATATAGAAAAGGCTTTGCAACTTGCGAGTAACAATCGATGACATAGTCTTGCACAATGCAATTTAGCATAAACTTTTATTAAACATATTATTAAGTAAAATACGTGTCGCAGAATTTTCTACAAATCGATGCCCACAACAACAGCAAATAAACTCCCCATAAAAACACAGCAGCAGCACAGCGCACAGAAAAAGAGTGTAATCGTCTCGCATGGTATACAACATACACACACACACACACACACACACACACACACACACACACACACATTGACTCGTCGCCCACCTCTATGACTTTCATTAACCGTTAACCTGCATCAGGCAATCTGAATAATCCAAGCTCTTTAGCTATAATCACAAAGATAGAACACGTAGGCGAGGAAAGTACCATTCATACCTACAGCAGCGTCGAGAAGAGCGTAAACCATGTGGCGACTCGGCCTTCGCTCTTCTTTGCACAATGTCAATGGCTCGTTTCTTACAGAGGATCCGATTATAAATTGCCGTATACACGATTACCTCACTACTCACTCACATCCATATGACGAACAATATACGAGAGAACCCGTGTATTATCAATCTTTTTTCATAGCTTCACTTTTCGCCTATACATAGGTATTCTCCCCGCAGGTGTGCACCTGCGGCACAAAAATAGCGTATGCTGAAGAAAAGAGAGTCGAGCAAAAAACGTTCTTTGCTTCGCGCAGTGGGTTGTTGAAAGTGTGCGTTTGTGAAAAATGGGTGATCGCAATTAAGCCCGATATTTATATTTGCGCGAGCGCTCGATGAAGTAGTCCATCCGTCACTGCTCGCGGTTCGCTTTGATTGACGTGAAAGAAGCTCTAAGTGAGGGCTCGGAATTTTTGCTGACTTGTCCAGATCGAGTGTGTCCCTTCGGCTGTGTTCGCGTTTATATATATGTGTGTGTGTGTTTGTGTGTGTGTTGGATGGATTTAGCGCAGATCCAGCGCGACTATAGCGGCGAGAGATTAATCGCTGGCGATTCTTTTGTGCTATCCTTCGAGCGATCGGGGTATACTTTCACTGCGAATCTATCTTCTACTCCTCTATATAAGTTTTTATACTTCCATCTTTTTTTTACAACGGGTTTTTTCGCTTGTATATTTATCGCTAGATTTAGTTGCCTTTAAAAAATGTTCAATGATGCGAAATTAGCCTTTGAGGGTCAATTCGCGCCATTACATTCGTTATTGACCATATGAGAGGCTTCTATATGAAATTTATAAATGAGATTTTATGTTCTGAAAATTAATTAGAAACTATAGCACTTGCAGACATATTGTGAACAAATTCTTTTACTTGAGCATCACTACATTCTACTTGTGTGTCAAATTTATGTAATTATACAAAAATTCCAACCATTGATTGAAAAGGAATTTGCGACTAACAAATTATCATGTTCATTGTGTCTTTTCTTGAAAATCTTTTCAATTCTCGTGCGATTATAGACACGAAAATACCAGCAAAAGTCCGGCATAATATATTATCCCTTTCGTCTATATCCAAAAATAGCAGTTGTCGCTGTACTTTCATTCAACACAGCAACTGTGCGATAAAAAGTAGCTCCGCGATAATAAGCTCGATCCGCGACATCACAATAGCCCAGACAGCCGCATATCCTCCTAAAGCATTGCAATCCATTTCGGCTTCTAATTTTCACGTGTCGCGTCTCTCCTCGCAACTGCATGCATAGCTCCCCTGTAGGAATAAACCTCCCTTATATAACAGTATGCATATAACAGAGAACAATCCTCACACGGGTCTGCGTCGGCATTACTACATTACTCGGCCGTACAGACAAGCGGAGAAAAACGAAGCAGCGAGGAATCCTCTTTCGCGTGCTATACGCGTACTCGTATCATACCTGCAGGAGAACGCAAAAATGATATGGACCGCGTTGAAAAGCCGAGCGGCGGCGCGTCGTCAATAAATTGCAGGCCGTTTCCCTATCGCGCGTGTCATCGCATTTCTCTTATCTGTCGATTGTCGCGCGCGCACGCCGCCGACTTTGCCTCTGAATAAGTGAAGATGGAGGGAGGAGAAGTTCAAGTCCAAGGCGAAGGTGAAGGTGAAGTCTGCGCCGCAGACGCGCACTCACGCTTTCCCTATATATATCGATTGGTGGGGGGGATCTTCTATGTATAAGTGTGTTGTATTACAAACTCTCTCTCTCTCCCCGATGAGTTTGAGTTACATTGTTTATGTAGCTGTTACACATGTAAGCGGACGTGTGTTACGCGACGATATGTACTGAGAGTTGGAGCGTGTGCAGAAGTGTGCAGTCAGTCAAGTTTAAGGCCGCGTCTTGCCGGCCTGACGTCACATCTATATACACTCGCAACGTATATGTATATATATATATATGATGCTATAGCCCGGGTCTTAACCTTTGACAATGCGGTCGAACGGATCGATTGGGGAAAATATACTGAATTTCCTCTTGAACTTTTCACTTTTACTTTCCTGCATCTATTGAATCGTGGTTGAAGCACTTGGCTTTCAACGCTTACTTTGTTGTAGTCAGCTATCTTTTGACCGCCTACGGTCTTTGTTTATTTGACTAGTGTAGAAAAGGTTTTGTCAGAATTTCTTTGAATTCGCAATTGTGTACCCGTATGGTAAATGGATCTTTTTATCATCTACAAAATACTAATAATAGTTTTTTAATGAAAACAAAATTCTTGCGCAGCTTTATATTAAATATTGAGAATACTGACGATTCTGTTTAAGCATTCACTTTGCAAAATGGAATTCCCTGAACATAATTCTTAATTACTTTTCCGATCATCCTAATGACGCGCGTAGGAAGTATCATGTTGATTGGACAATTTATTCAGCATATTCAAGTCTTTAAAGAACACATTTAAGCATGAAAGTTCAAGGCGTCAAGACTTGATTAAAATGTTTCGCGGTTTTTTTGCTAGTCAGCAAGAGTTTCGTACATTTGAATAGAATAAATGGAAATTTAATTTTATAATAAAGATCAAAATAGGAAAGATATTAGTTGGTTTATCTTGTGAATAAATTCATTCTGGTTTATTTCTGAACATTTTTTTTGCTTTTATGGATTTTAGTTTTAGAAAGGATACCTTGAAGCTGCTTTTGACCTAGTTTTATTTTCAGAGTAAATCCAGCTGACCGTTAATAGACTAAATTGAATCGATCAAATCACAAGCTATATAAGATTTATTGATTTTCTTACGTATATGATGTATCTGTACGATACTTCGTTAAATACTGCTTTTTTTTTTGTTTTGGTAGTAAAGTTCAAAATAGGTATGGGTGTAATATATTGATAGTTTAAAGTAAATATGCATCTATATATAATTACCAATTCAATTTACTAAAGTGTTAATTTTCATAGATGGTATATACATTTTTATTCTGACCATCAGGTTTACTTAAAATGTATTATAACATTACAGTTTTCCAATTTATAGCAATTCGAATAGTCATATAATACATAAATAGATATAGTACATAAATAGAATACATATAGTCATATAATAGATAAAACAATATTTATATAAATATTGTTTTATCATTTCAAATTTCTGACTTGTAAAAAAATAAATAATTATATTACTTCTATTATTACATAATCATTTCCAATTGTAATAGAAAACTTTTAAAATACAACCCTCTTTTTAATTAAAACTCTTTTTTACATTGAATTATATATTATAAAACTAAAATGCTTTATATATTATAACATTAAAATTTTTCTTTTTTAATTAAATTAAGTAGATATCTTCACTTGCCAAAAAAGTCTTACAATACTCGGCTTATTATCTACTTAATGTGTACCATGGTGTAAAAATTTTATTTACATTTCTTGAGCGTTGGGTTAAGAAAAAATTAATTTTTTCTTTAATTAAAATTTATTTTATTTTGTAAACGATTCTTACTGTGCCATATACATCTTATGTAGGAAACGCTTTATGGGCTTCCCCCTTTCTATAAAATAGTACTTAATTGTCAATGATTGACTTTTAAGATGCATTTCTCGCAATTGAAAAGCTTGCCCAAGTTAATTCTTGCCAAGCAGCAGCAGCACAAGTCTCAAAGTATAAAAGAGTAAAATGTCAATAAGCACAGGGAGTTTCGCAAAATCAAGCCAGGAAAATCCCTGAATACTCTCATTACTTCGTTGCGTAATTTTAGTTACGCGACGACAGTCGACTGCGGGGGTATACGACACACCGAATTATCGTGGCGATCCCGCACCGCGACGAGGATAAAAAGACACTCGGATCGATGAGCGCCGAGTGGCAACGCTATATATAATGTTGTCTTTCTTCCACTTTCCCTCTCTCACACTTTCTCTTTCTCTCTCTTTCTTTCGCGACCGCTTGCCGTGTGCTTCCGTCGGGAAAGAGAAAGTACTATACTGGATCCTCTCTCTCTCTCTCTCTCGCTTCTCTCTTTTCCTCGGCGCGTGACTTCCGCCGTCTGATCGACGCTAGACTTTATCTACTTGCGGTGTAACGAGCTAAATCTATGCACCCTTATACGTCGCTCACTCATGTTTCGATTTATTGGCGATTTTTTTAACATAATAATGTTTTCCAGGCTGTTTTTTTTTTCTTATTATTTGGCGCTGCTATAGTCGAGTGCGGCCGATTTGAATTTCGATGGATTTATATATAGATGTTTAATATTTTAGATCTAGATCGTTTTGAGCGTTTGAACTTGATATGGTATTTTGAAGCAAAGTGTCGCGTAATCGTCTAAATTCTCCGAGCTAATTGACGCTTTATTATAATAATTTAATAGACGAAAGTAAGTAAATTATATGCTTGCTATATTTATATATACATAACAGATCAATTGCATTGAATGATCTTGAACGAAGTGAGGTAAATTCATTCACAATTATCTTCCTATATTTCGAGTCGGTTACGTTTAAAATTTATTTCTCAATTACTTGAATGCAGCGTTTCGAGAGATTAAGTTCCATCCATTTTCATTAGCTACGCATGAATTTCGGCGCGCACTACTATCGCCTGCACTGCGCTCTGGATGCGCGTATTTTTAATTTCTTTTTGCTCTCGCGAATCGAGGATAAAACACAGCTGCGGCTGCGGCAATCTCTCGTTTCTGCACTGGTTACGCTGCAGCAGCAGCAGCAACAGCGGGGACACGACCGTTTGCAGCGCGCGATATCGTGTTTATCGACGCTGTGCACGAGCACTTATTGCCGATTATAAGCCATCAAGGCCAAGATTAGGCAGTGGTTTTTGGCCTCTTATCGTTCATTGCTTTTATAAAATGTCACTCGGATTGCCCGATGCGCAATAAAGCCGGAAAAAGGGGTTCTTCCATTCGCGTATTATAACGCTGCTTGTACAGCTATTGATCGTATTTTTGGGCGTGTGCAAATTCCGACAGACATTTGTATGTGCTTTCGGCAAATAGTGCAGTATATATAAGCATATATTTTTTTGTTTAGATATGAGCATCGAGCTTTTTTTTTGTATTCAGCAAGGATAATGAAATTTTGTGAAAAAAAAACAGACAGACGTGTCGTACGCGCAAGTTTGCTTCGCGAATTTTTTGCAAACTTATTACAAGGCTTATGAAAGTTGACAATAAAATTCAAATATAGCATTTGAATTTTATTGGCCGAAATAATGAGTATGTAATAAACTTTATAAGGAAATGTATAATCATTTAAAAATTGTTTTCATTTTTATTAAAGTGCAAAGTTTATTCATGAGCAACATTTTAGATAGTATAATAAGAAAATAATTAAAACTTACAATTTCGTTGAATATCTCATTAGAAAAAAATGATATAATAAAAATAGGAACATTCCAATTCAAGTTTAAAACTCATTTTTATACACAGAGAAAAAAATTCAATTGTATCAACAATAGCATTGTTAACTTAACAAACATGCCATTATTTTAACAAAATTATAATCAAGTCAACTTTTTGTTAGTTGATTCAACAACGTATAGTCAAGTCAATGAATGAATAGTTGATTTTACAACGAGTTCGTGGTTAAAATGCATCAAACTCGATTTGCGTTCAATTCAACAGTGTGGCCTTTGAAATAACTGCGACTATGTTCAGACAACTCTCGTTTTTTTTTAAGTAAACTAAATTGTACATGTCGAAATAAAAATATTTTTTATTTAATTTACATATGATTACATGTTGAACCAACAATCGAAAATTTTAATTTGACAGGAATATCGCCATTCTATGACTTGAAATATTTTCTTTGTGGCCATAGCATAAACTTTCCCATTTACGAGATTCCACGTGCTTGTCGTAACAGTGTATCAATTATATTATTTTGCTCGGCGATGAACGCTTGTGTACATACAGACTATATATAAATAACATGTGAAACAGGGAACCGTCCTTAGCTTAGTGGGTAAGACGCTTGCCTGGTAATAAGGGGCGGCTCAAGTAGCCG
>UELV01101256.1:0-14591 GCA_900490015.1 Megastigmus stigmatizans
CTGATTGGCTGATTTTCTAAATTTTCAATCATCTATAACTCAAAATTTATGCGTTTAATCGGAAAACGGAGAAGTTACATATGTCTCAGAATTTCCTCCTCTATACCGTAGTACCCTTATTTTCGGTCAATTTCCGAACGCTCTGTATATGTAGGTGTATATACCGCTACCGATTCTCTAAATAAAACTGTTTCGGCCTTTGATGATTTATTTAACATATACCGGCTTTATCAAAGCAATTGCTAGTTGAAATAATTTTTTATACCTTTACAAATTAGTTGTATTAATTGTCATCACTTATGTCAAACAAGTTCTCATATTGATTGGCGGCTTATGAAACATAATATTTTGATTTTGAGTTTATGAGGGCGCGTTAAAATTTATTTACTTGTTTCAAGAAGTAAAAAGAAAATGAATAATTTCTGTAAAATTGTTTCAAATTACTTTCCCGACACACATTTTATTTTGCACAATATTTAATATTCGTAGTTTTTATTAATTCACATACATAATGATAGCTTGCTCGCACTTGGTGGAAAAGTATAAGTATAAGTATAAGTTTCTTTATTGCAAAAATAAAGATGATTTGCTACAGCAAACTATTTTTATTGACCTATTTTGATAATACTTTCTTTATCGTTAGGTAAAAATTTCAATATAAAGTTGCAAATGAATAAAATTTGAATCATGTCATCATATACAGACACAAACGCCGAGTAAAATTTAAACGTCTTGAATCTGCTCGTATAAAAAAAATTCAAAATACAGATTTTGGGAAAGAAAAGTCTTAATAATACCACCGAACGGAAAGAAATTCCAGAATAAGTGCAGAGATGCAAACAAACGCACTCGAATCGTTCTTACAAAAATAAAAGTCCACTGCACACAAAAGAGCCATAGCATAACCGCGATTTACGGCCGCGCAACTCTGAAAAGCTCGCGAGCTGTGACCCGACAATTTCGTAAAAAACCCATTATATACCTGCATTAACCGCGCTTCTGCTGGAACTCTGATGTCCCGCGGTGTATTACTCGAAGGTTGTGCTACGGTGTACAAGCAACGGCCAGTGACGCGAGGTATATATAATAACGTATAGAGATGATGCACTTGAGCGCGCAGTCTCGCGCTCGGCGAATCAAGCTCTCCGTGGCTGGATTTTTCCTCGGCAACTAAAAAGGGTTAGGTATACATGAATCACCGTGCGACGTTGGTCACGTAGACTCGCTACTTTTTTTATGTCTGTCTCTTTGATATTATTATAAAGCGAATTATAGGGAATTCCGATGATTTACGTGTCTCTCGTGCTGCCATCCAGCCATGTGTGTGCGTGTGTGTGTGGGTTTCGTAATCAGAACTGAATCTAACCTGATACGAACGGATCAGATTTTCCGCGTGATTATATGCATTTACTGAATTTAAGCGGTATTAATTTTGCCCTTATAACATATTTTGTTATGTCATTTGTTGATTAACACACTGTGTGGAAATACCGTGTGAATAATGTGTGTACATCTTAATATATTACAAGCGGTTGATAATTATTCCGATTTATTTACTGAAACTGCAGAATTTTTCTGATTTTTTTTGTTCAATTTTGACTTACAAGTGGACAAGATGAGCCGCGATATTCGCATATGTTAAGATTTAATGGCCACTTTGTATGTCTGCAACGTAGATGTTTTGAGATGCACATTTATCGTTTTTTTTTTCAGCTTCTTGTTAAGAAAATAATTTAAGAGTCTTCATTTACAATACCAATTACAAATCTCTACTAATTCAATCTGAGACGCAAACATAATCTTACATTGCAATAGAATATGCAAAAGAGTTTCGCAAACCTTTAAAAAGAAAGAAAAAAAACCGTTGCACAATTCTCATGAAAGTTAATTATAAGTCTCGTTGCAACAGTGTTGTTCTAATGTTTCTCCAAAATATTTTCCAAACTCTAGGTACACATACACACATTGCATTCAAACAGTTCAATGGAAAACATCGATTGAAGGACAATAATAGCGCACTTCGAATGAAGTAACACGTAACAAACAATTAAAAGCCTATAAAGTAATCTATCCAGGAAGTTGCGAGAGCAAATTTTCCATTACTTATTTTTCTCGACAACAGTAAAATTTCTCAAACAATAAAAGGAGAATAAGTATTATACTCTCGAGTAAGATTTCACCCGATGTATTGTAATATATACGAATAAAAAAAATTCACTTTTGTTAATGATATTTTATTGATCGCATAAAGTGCAAGGTGCTATCCATTAACAATAATTAAACTTAATAATAAGAACGATAATAAGCACGGCGTTAAATATACGGAATAAAAAAAAAGCGAGGACGAGGACTGTTGCGATTTTAGTGTCAAGCGATAAAGCAATAAATTATATATACACGAAAGTGTAAAGTACACTATCGGAGTGATTTTCATCCTTCGGTGAAATCAGGGTTTAAAGTCCATCTCCGAAATCGCGGGTATTTCCGTGTAGTATATAATACTCGCATACGCAGCCACCGTAAACACACATGACTCGGGCATCCTTGAGTCATCGCGAGTATTCGAAACTTTCGTCCTTTGTCCGCCGCCTCTCGAACTCCCGTGCCCTCGATTCGAGAAAAAGAATCGTAATATAGCACAGAGAGCATATAGCAGGTCTTATACTATATATATTAACCGTAAGTAAGACGTGACCGTTTGCACGCAGGAGAAGTCGGCTGCTGCAGCAGCTCTGCGCATGCGTTCGAACTTCATATGAAGCAGCGACCAAAAAAAGAAGGGATGAAATGGATCGCGTGGCTGTTATACATAGAAAATCGAGCGATAAAGTCGCGACAGTGCATAGTTCGAATACGAAATCCAGTTTTATCATTCACTGTATCTGCTTTTCTCTGGCATTGAGTTTTCGCATCTCATCTTTTTTTTTCCCATCTCGCGACTCTCCTACTCCCTCGTGCGTCTGGTCGTCCGTCTGTTGCCTCGAGAGATTATACATGTGTGTGTGTGTGTGTGTGTGTGTGTGTGTGTAGTGGCAGAGAAGGCGTAAGGCCAACAAATTGTACAGAGAGATTATAATGCGAGACATGCCGGACGAGGAAAACGTTATATGTAGTGCAATTTTTCTCACACTGCGCCTTATCGTTTCGGAAAATTGTACCGCCAGCTGGCCATAACGATAAAGCGAAACATGAAAAGCGAGCGCATTTTTTCGCGCGCGATAAGGATTTATTATTGGTGTAACGCCTATGTAGCAAAGTGTTTATCTTTGGCGGATTTAAAAGCTCGATTATTTGATGTAATAGGAAACATTTTAGCCAGAAGTCAGGGAATCATTTATGAATTGAGTAATATTTAGTCAATGTTACAATTAAACTTAACTCCATTCACAAAATATTTTTATGTATATTATATAGTTAAAAATAGGATAAAAAATTCAAATATTGCGTTTAATTTGAAAAAAAACATCAAATTCATTTCAAACTATTAATTTCTTAATGCACGCGAAAAATAAACAATAGCCGTATTAGACAAAGAATTCAGTTTCTCAAAACATTCCTCCGAGAGGAAGAAAAAGTAAACTCGATTGTAGCAGCAGTAGCAGCAGCAGTGCACGTGGGCGTTCCAAATCTAAAACTCTCCATAATCCACCCGCGCGCGCGCACGTCTCCTTTCTCTTTTATCAAACTCCTTGGCTGCGCACACGAGTGTTAACGGAAACTCCTTATCAACGGCGCTAATATTACGCGAGCCATTGATCGATCACGCCCTTATTACATGAGCGCACGCAAAAACGACCGTCACGCTTATATTATAACGCACTGTCACGTTTATCAACAATTTTCGGAATCGCGCATAGAAGGAGGCGCGGGAAGTTGCGCATAATAGCGTCGCGACAGTAAGAAAATGAAAACGTGGCGGTGTGTAACCGTTACACAAGATACCATTTTGTAACCGTTTATGTTGCACATCCTAAACATCAGCTACGCGTTGAAAATCTATATATATATATATATAGGTACAGCATTATTTTTCTCTCTATACGTTTGTCGCTCGATGCACTCGAGCTCGCAGCCGGGCCTCGGGGACTACGTGACTCGTGTAGCCGCGTCACGTGAAGCAGTATATATCGCATAGTATATATATAATGCCTCTTTGGAACAAAAAGAGATAGTAGAGAGAGAGAGAGGAGAGAAGCAGAAGGAAGAGAGGGACGGAAAATGTGTGAAAACGAGAGATGAGTGTTGCATGTATTGGTATAGCGTCGGACGCTCGCAGTTGTAGTCGTCGCCATCTCCTCCGTGGAAAATCCCACGAGTGGCTATATACATGCTATACCGCCGACCGAGACGCAGAGGAAGAGAGAGAGACAAAGATGCGGTGCACCAAAAGGATCCGCTATATACCTGCACTCTGGTGCACTGCCACGACTATGTCTAGATCGGGCGTATATAAGCTACGGTCGGTGTAGTTTGAAATAATACTCCAGAGTGTGGTTTTATATATGCTGCGATGGATATAGGAACTATTGGATCGAATTTCTAGAGAATGGTATAATTACGAACGATATGATACTGTGATGGATTTATACATTGCGCATAATTTGTGAGAATTGGATTTTAAAGACTTGGTTTAATTGATGGTCGTGGAAAACTACTATTCGTTAAGAGTTGCGCTTGAGCGTATATATATATATATATACACAATATTGTCTGTATAAGATAATTTTATGCTAGAAACATCGTCTCGCACATGCATTCCCAAAAGTCTGATCCGTATAACGAAGAAGCTCTTTCAAGTTAACGAAAAGTTTATTTCAGCGCGGGAAGCTTCGGCACAACTATATATATAACCAAAGCTAGTGGATCTGAACCTTTGAATGCACCCACTCAAAATGAAAATATAGTATATTTAGCGAGGGCCATAGAACTTGCCTTGTATACACATGTGTGTGTGTATACGAGTGGAATGTAGTTGCCCCCATGCACCAGGATGGAAGTGCAAATATATACTGGAGCGATATAAATTTCGCGTTACGACAGCTTTCGCGAAGGCGCGCGAACTCTGCGGACCCCGGACACTTGGCGTTTTCTTTGTCAAACGCGAAATTACGGTCCCGTGTGTATGTAGCTTTATTTGCTAATAATACACTCTTCAACAAATTTATCGCTTCCCTGCCGTGAAATATTTTTATTTTTCTTCGAGTACGCATTATTTATTTACAAATATGTATAATAATCATGAAATCCCTATTTTGCCCTCAACATTTACCAGATGTATTGACTCGATCCAGTACTGTTTCCTCGAACGTGCAAGTAAGTATTGAAAAAGCGATGATAAATGGTGTATCGGCGAATGTTATAGGTGCAGGGAATGCTAACCCAACGAGAAAAACTACGGCGCGATTCCGCGGACTCGAAAACACGTTTGCTGCGGCTAAAACCTGAAACAGCGGCACGGAGCTGCTGCACTGCGCGCCAGACGCAGAGAAAGAGAGATTCAGTCGTCTATATATATGTATGTACGTGTGTGTATTACTATATACTTGAGGGGGTTCGCTTCTTTTCTTTTTTTCTTCCTTCCAGCCTCGCGAAACGCCACGAGAGTAAGTAAAACGCATAAGGCACGCGACGAGTCTCGCGTGTGCGCCTATAAATACATGGGCTTTGTGTTCGCGGATACGTGATGTGCTCCGTGCAGCAGCGTGTTTTGAGGAGAGATGCGCGCTGCGTAGCTGTGCAGGTGGAGTAAACATGCGCGAAATCCCGAATCCCCGGAGAGTTTATTTACGTTTTTATGAGAGCGAGACGCGCGAAATTCACTGGATAGAAATGAGATAACGGGACAGGAGGCAGTTCCGTAACGGCCTCTCATAGTTTTCTATAGCCGTTTTATATCCATCGATGCATCTCATTGTACGCGATAAATTGATATTGTTTCATTGAATTGATCAAATTGAATGCAGCGATGGTAAGAGAGAAACTTAATCGAAACTGCCTACAAGATTAAGTTGCGTTACGCGCCGGTGGCGTCTAAATCTTGTAAAACGATAAGTCGCAACGTTTATCGGCTCTTCGTTCGATTCGCAATTTGTCAAAAAAAACAAAACAAAAAAAATATACTCTGCGCGTTTCATAATTGTATTAGGGATCAGCATTCGAGAGCGTGATCATAACAAAATTTCTTGAACAGATCGAAATAATTCCAGATACGCGGGGGCTTTCGATTAAAAAAAATAACAAAGAGAAGAAGAGAATGAAACGGTCTTTATCGTTGGGATTTGAAAAAAATTCAATAAAGTTTATAAGCGAGATACACAGCTTGAGTTGAGCAAATATTGTTGCTCTCTCAAATAGACTGCGATGAAAGATACGAGCCGATGCTACATTTCAAAATCAACATTCATATAAGAATAATAATTTTATTTGCAACGTGCGTGTCTTTAGTGAAATATCTTTCTTATTTGTACCCATAATTAGCAATGAAAACATTTTGTAAAGATATTGGGCTTGAGATTTTTGGTTTTTTCGAAGATATAAATAAAGGTTATTGCTGATTCGATATGCGTAGCTTTCGCGCTTTATACGGAACCACAATGAATTTAAAAACTTAACGATTGCCGCTTGCTTCGCATATGATGCATGTTTATTTTAACACACTTTTATCTACCGGAAAGCGTATAATCAAATGGCCGCTCCACGTGCTGTACTTATTAAGTTCGTTCTCCTTTGCTCATATTTTACATTAACAAATTTATACACAAACTTTTCAAAACTTTTCGAAATATTTGAATTTTTCCCCTGCACGCGTTATTATATTAATTTATTGAGCAATAACGTCATTACTGTCCTCCTGATCAATCTTCTCACATTTCAACATTTATGACACATCATTAGTAGCTTGAAATGTGTAATTACACACAGCTTAAAGAAATGAACTGCACGTGTACAGTGACTCCTCCAATTTTTACATTTATTTTTTTAAACTTTACTATTGACGCGATTCAACAGTAATCGCAGATGTGCAATAATCTCTTTTACACGAATGCTAATTCCACTCTTTAAACGATTCTTAAGCAAAATTACCCAGTTCGAACGCGAATGGATTATATATATGATAACAAGTCCCCCGTCGCACCCACCGATCCAACAGATCTGTACACAACCCCAGAAAATTCCCTGAAAACCCTCACAAAGCTCATCCCTGAACAATTTAAAACTTTCTGAACAATAATTTACCTCGAGACGTGTCCGCATATAGAGGTTAAGCCAGCACCCTAAAGTACAAGGTTCGAAACAGGACTCAGGCCTTAAGTGCGGGCGGAGACAGTGTCCAGGCAGCGCAAGAGGTAGAATTTCTTTTGGTCCGAAGTGAAGCCCAAGGCTCTTTGCACACAACTTCTCCAAATCTGTTTTCCGGCGTATAAACTTAAGGGCAACAGCAGTGGCGAAGACGTCGGAAACGGTGGGAGAAAGAAAGAGCACGAGGCTTAACATCTATCGGACCGAGAGAGAGAGAGAGAGAGAGACGCCTAAAACCTCTCCTCCACAAACTATACGGGTCGAACACTGTATTACAACGCAACTCGGTGCGTGGTGCACGTTTCGATCACGTGCACAGCGCAAGGTCCCCGTGCGACCCACGCCTTCTCTCTCTCTCTCTCTCTCTCTCTCTCTCTCGCTCTCTCTCTCACTCGCTCTTATACAGGCCGCTTGACACGTATTGTAACGAAAGATATATATGTATATGTACATGGTATACGATCCCACACGAGGGCAGAGCCCCTCGGAAAATTTCTTGTCTCTTTTCTAACTTTCACCGCGCTGCGCAACGATGTTATACTCCTCTACAGACTTTATTTTTTGGCGGCACTTTTTCGTCATAATATATGTTCCAGGATTTTTTTCGTCTTTTATGGTAAATGTTTAAAACGCTGGTGAACGATCTTGACTGATTTGTACGATGGGAAATTGCGGGAATCGCGTGCGAGCGAAGGATGCGTGAATGCGCGGAATGCGGTTGATTCAGTTGCTTAATTTACTTGCTGGAAATTGGCGAGAACAGTAATTCTATTTATTG
This sequence comes from Megastigmus stigmatizans, assembly GCA_900490015.1. Classification (NCBI taxonomy): domain Eukaryota; kingdom Metazoa; phylum Arthropoda; class Insecta; order Hymenoptera; family Megastigmidae; genus Megastigmus; species Megastigmus stigmatizans. The sequence continues at coordinate 8,078 of UELV01101256.1, forward strand.
TACATGGGTATTTAAGGGTACGGCGAATGTATGGTTGTTAAGAAATTTGTGGGAATTGCACAAGTTCTGAGTGCATTAGTCGCAAAAGTGCGTATATCTGTGTACCACGATAGTGATGTAAATTTTTGCAGGAAAAGTTTATGTTTTCGGCAAATTCAATGTATATACATGTGCACGTGGTACAATTTAATCTAATCTATTATAATTTTGCGCTCCTTCCCCTATATAGGGATACAACATTTCGATTGCAACTATTCTTATTTTCAATTGCCAATAATTATATGTAGTACGTCTAAAAATATAGAGATAAAATAAGTTTTATGATTTGAAAAATTTAAAGAAAATACAAATGCTTATGCAACAATAAATAATTGTATTTTTCAAAGCTTTAATTTCACTTGATGAGCATTTGTATTTAATTGCTTGTAATATGTGTACAAGAAATATGTGAATGGTTTAAGTTGCGGTGTACTCAACCTAGTAAAAAAAAATTAATCGATTTTATTTATAAATAATGTAAATCGATCCTATATTTTCTAGCACCTTGACCTATTCAATACCAATCGATGAAAAAATTCTAAAAGAAACATTTTTCCGACAAATTCCTCCTTTATCGCTTGCGCATGTAAGATATATATATATATAAATTACATAGTAACTTGCTTTAGACATGTACAAGAAACTCGCGTAAATGAATTAATGGAAATCATAGAGTTGAGATTTTTCATTGAAAATAAAAAGTCTATATTTATACTTGTTATTTGATGCGTTTCTTGGATCTACAGACAAAAACAAATAAATCCGTTCATTCATCAAGAATTTGTTGAACAATTAACTACTTATCATTGAGTAAATTACAAGATTTAATTGATTTACTGAATTGCTGCTTTCTTGCTATAATTACTAACCGACGATAATTACGAGAAAAAGTTGATTTAATTAAGCAAAATTGACTTTTCACAATGGAATCACCGAGAGAAGGAAGTGAATAAAAACATTCGAATAGTGATAATAATTATAATTATTAATAGATAATTTAATTATAATTATTAATAAGTAGTTTGACTATAAATATACATTTATTGTAGATATTTCGGAAATTCTACGTTTACGTTGACAAAAAAAAACGTAATATATATAAAAATTATTTCAATAAATTTTCTTACACGTGAACTGGCTTCACATACATTTTGGTAGAAAATTAAAAAAAAATGGTTTTATTAAAAAAGCTGGTGCATTGTCGTTCCAAAAGTATTAAACTTTTGAAACAATGTCTGTGAATTCTCATAACAATGTCTGTGAATTCTCATAACGGCAATAAAACTGGAGAAATTCTCACAGAGTTTGAAGAATAGCTTGACCTTTAACCTCATAACGTTAAGTTGATCTTATTAAAACTAAATAAAATTCATAGAATTCATGAACGGAGGAATTCTTTAGTTACACTTATAACATTTATTTTACTTTTTGTCTAAAGATGATACAGCAAAAATCTTATAAACTTCATAAGAATCAATATACGACGGTTCCATGGCGAACTTATGGTTCATTTATGACGGTAGGAGAATTTACTATTAGCTAAAAAGCACGTACTGAAAATGTGTCATGGGAAAGCGTATTTAAACATGCCGCCGAATATTAGGTATCATAAAAATGTCCTAAGGGTTGATCAGGATTCATGACTGTAATGGCCATTTCTCTGGATATGCTGAAATTTAAGAGGTTTCTATTGATGATGAAATCGTTGTTATCATTTGTCATGTACCGCCTCATTATACCTAGGTATGAAGCTGAAAAGCCCGTACCTAGAATGACCGGAGCTTTCGCAGTCCGGGGAACCGATTATCCAGGTAAGATTTTGCCTGATTCTCAATGGTCAATAATTTTCCTTGCCCTCAGGGCCTAAATGATCCATTCTCAGGTACCGAATTTCATTTCTAGGGAAAACCTTTACCTATAGAGTTTCAACAAGTTAGGTTTCCCAAACTGGGTTGGATCTCATTATGAATAGATTCAGTAATCAGAATTGCTTCAAAACAAAGTAGAACTTGAAAATAATTCATATTCATATCGCTTCCTGCAACTAAAAAACTCATTTTTAAATTTTTTGCTCAACAATTTGAAGACAATACCAAAAAAAAAGTTAATCTGATAATGATGTTCACTACAGCGCTAAACTCTCACTGACTAATCATTTTCCGTATCGTCATATTAAGATCGATATTTACCAGGTGAATGTATACTTATTTCTCTTACTTGATAATAATCAATATTGACGTACTGTATAAGCATTGAATGCCTAACTGTTAATCGTAAAAATAAATATGAATACATGAAACTCCAAAGTGAAAAATATTTTTAAACAGTGCGTAAATAAGCATCAGTAGGTACGAAGCCTAATAAATGCAATCTTATCTATTGTAGAGCTTTAGACATCTAAATTTTGTTTTGATCTATTCGATCTCGAATCTTCGTAGGTTTAGCAGCACCCACTCTTTCTAAAATCCACTTAAGCTCCAGAACAGTCTCTCCTGCACGAGCTTAAATTGTTTAACGACATTATTTGCAGCATTAAAGTATATAAGTATTTGCTGTGCGTCAAACTCGGAATATAAAGTCTTGTCGAGATAACTTCCAACTGCGGCTTTAACGATTTTTCGGAATTCCCTTGCATATATACGTGGAATCGTTAATTATTACTGTATATATTACCATAAAATTTGCATTTCTTCTATTTATTGTAATAGATTATATCTATAAATAATCATCTAGTGAATACAATTAAATAACAAAAATACTAGTCCAATCAATTTGAATTTCTTCTTTTATGCAGGTAAAGACTTGGAAACAAATGTTTGCTTTTATTTTATATACGTATAAATAGTAAACCTTATAAATATAGGCAATTTATGTACTTGAAAAATAATCAGTTTGTATCGTCTGAGTCATCATTGTAATGGGGCTAAAAGTAAATATGAGCTTAATAGTACACGATGTAATATCGACACACTTTTAGTCGTTAATTAAAGATCGCGTCGTACCGATATATTTTACCGATTTTAATCAATAATGAAATCGTGTCCAAAAGGAAAATCTCGTGTAAATTCAATTGTATACGAGGTTCCACGTTTCTTGCAACATTAAACTTAAGAGGCTCAAAACGGTACATTAATAATTTCCATGAATTGAATTATCATTGGGAACCACGGGAATGATCTGTTGCTCTAGAACCGACTCACGCGTAAATTATTCAAGAATGCCGCAAAGTGACTCAATCGTGCCAATATACTTCGACATACGAATCCGCTATACGTATATATATATAGGATCCGAGCACAGCAGCAGTTCTCAGCATCGCTAATCAACTTTTACACAGCTGCTAGAGCTCTTTACCGAATGTGCACTTAGACTCGAGAAGCTTCTCCCCTGTATAACCGCGTTGAAACTAAGCCGATTTAGTTAACGAGCCTGTTTTCCAGCCCCTGCGTCATCAAGCACAATTATACCGAATAGGGTACATCAACTATTCGGACTGCACGCGATTTCTTTCAATTATCCTCTTCAGCTCGTTTCGCGCGCGCGTGTATGAATTGATACGGTAACGTCCAGACAGATACGCATCGGATAGTCGCCGGGAAAATCGATTATATTCTCGGATTCGCGGATAATAAAGGTAGCGGCTCTCGAGACAGAGAGAGAGAGAGAGAGAGAGAGAGAGAGAGAGAGAGAGAGAACTCGTTACGCGGCTTCCTCGCGCACAGAGATAAGAGCATAAGGTTTACGTAATGATTCATTGATCTCTGACGTAACGAACGCCCGCGACTATGTCCAACCCGCGTATGGCCAGAGTACCGCTGCTACTACTGCTTCTTTTTCTTCTTCTTCTTCTTCTTCTTCTTCTTCTTCTTCTTCTTCTGCTCTGGCACTAAAGGCTTGCGCTATACTTCTCGTGTACTTCTCCGATGCCTGTCGCGATTCTTTTTTTAGCCGTCTGTGTGTGCGTGAGGGAGCGCTTGTTGTGTGTCGAGCGGGATGAAAAAAGTCTCGCCTAATTACACAATTCGCGACGATGATCCCGGGGGCCTTATCTATAACGGAGGCCGCGCGATTGCATCAATTTTTGTAAAAGCTGCTCCCGGCAATTTACTTTTATTTGCGCCTGATAGAGTGCGAGGAAAGTTTTGCACCAGTTCAGCGGTATCGGCGGCTCGTTTGTATTACCAGAGATGTTGTTGTGAAATTTTGTACGGCATATACATGCTTCTTTTTTTTGTTTCGAACAATTATGAATTATGAACAATTTGAATGCGTCGTATGTTTATTCAACGATGCTACCATTATACTCCGTGTATTCGTATTATAAAAAAAATTACTCATGGTAGGCGAAGGTGTATGATTACGTGATTTAAGGCACAATTTATTGTTAGCGTATATTCCTGTACTAGATAAAAAATCGAGTTTAAGTGTGTATACAAACTGCGTTTCAGCTCGTTCGTGACTGCCACTTTTTACACACCTCCAATAAACTATGTTTCATTACTGTTTTAGTCATCTAGAGCTTGTAACGAGTCTACAAAAATGATGTTATTTCTTTGCTGCGTAAAGTTTTCTACAACTTCTTCGCTTGTAGGATGGATTTCGGTATTATATCTTAATACAAATTTATAAAGCGTATGAATAATATGAAATAAATATATCCATCTTTTAGTACATTTTAAGAAATCAGTAATTACGATAAAATATAAATTATTTTCATAAATCAAATTATATTAATTTTTTACTGAAATGGCAAATCTATTATAGACTCGTAAATACTGACTGAGCATGTTAATATCACGTGTATCACCGAACATAAACATATAATGATACATTATCTTCTAACATTATCCACACTTTTATGATGAAGTTGATGATGCATAAATCGTGATTGATTGTAAACTTATTAATGCATTAAGGTGATGCAACATTTTGATTATTTACAAACTCACCATAAAAAAATTATTTCACGCGGTCCTAAACATGCCCAAATTTATAATCAGTTGCACCGGTTTATCGTTTAGATACCATATAATAAATTAATGAATGCTTAATGAAATACTAAATATTTCGGTACGGATCACGTGCACTTGCAAAAAATTCTGCGGCGTTAACCGTTCTTGTATATTTAGTGACTGTAAATGTTTTATTTAGTGGATATGACTACTTATATTAAATTTCCAACTAATTGTAATTAAAATATACAAATTTAAATAATTGATTATTCCAGAAGTCATGATTATAACTTGTTTACTAAATTGGTTTGAATTGATTTCTAGATTGTTCTATTATTTATATTACATGTTTTCAATATGAACAAAATTGCAAGGATGTTGCATCAAATTGACATGTAATGATGTTTGTGCGTCATTCGTCAATTAAATCAAAAGTTTCATTGGATCATTCTATTACAAAATTAATTTATTAAAAATAACATATTTAGTGTATTTATCAATGCCTAAAAATTGTCATATATACATTTTCAAAAAGCTTCCGTATTGACATTCAGACGGAAAAACTCCAGCACAACATAGACATAAACAAGCGGCATTGTTTACACGTCAGCGTCTCATCCATGAATTCATAAACTAGGCCGACGCGATATAGTCGAATCCTAAAAAAAAACTGCGCAGTTAAAAATATACACACCAATAGATCGTCCCCTCGATCCCACGCGCTGATACAACACGCAATCCCCATCGCATCACACGGCCGAGAGCCGAAATTGCTATCAGGCGTCAACGGCGTGTGTCCCGGCTTCCGCACGTGCGTTGCGCGCCCAAAAGAAATGCCTCGCTGTATATACGCGCTTTCATGCTCGCGACGCGTGATAATGTTGTGAGCGATCTCTTGGCCGTCTAGGAAAATCCTCGCCTCTCGCCGACGATTAGTTTTTTTTTTTATCTCGCCAAGTATAGCGTGTCTATACGATGCCTGACGAGAGTCACGACGCCGTACGCGCGCTCACGCCAAAACGAGGTCAAACGAAGAGCCTCGGGGCTACGTGCAACGAGATTATACCTGAAAGTGGTGGACGTGTAGGTGTGCATGCGGATGTACGTCAAGGGCTGACTTTGATCGTTGGTACTTGTAACTTGAATGAGAGGAGGTGACACGTGTTGATGCACCTGCTGCTTTGTGTACGACGAAAAAGTTGAATTTGCGCGGAAATCGAATATGATGTATATATTTTAATAAAAAATTGCTCATCGATCATAAGATTTGGTGTTTTGTTTTAGAGAAGAATTAGAGTTTGGTAATTACACCTAGCTTGTTATAAGATTATCTTGTGTTTATTTTGAAAATTATGCAAATAATATCTTATCAACCCTGATGCATGTATACATTTTACATTTATTTCATTTAATTTTTATTCACATTAACCCATTAACGACCAAGACCTCGAATTTTCAACATCTTTTTCAAGGCTTTTTTTCAACTAAAAAAAAGGTTTGAAAAAATTTGAAAAAGATCATAT
>UELV01101260.1:0-17633 GCA_900490015.1 Megastigmus stigmatizans
CACACACACACACACGCACATACAGTGTGAGGGGGAAAAGTCGAGTACTGCACACTCTCGTCGGAAGTGGTGACGTCGGCGCGAGTTAGACCAGACGAGGGTGCATAATATTGGGCATTTCAGCATCTAGTGCGCCGAGGCTCGGGGCTTCGGTTTTTCAATCGATTTGTAGAAATGTATTGGATGGCTTTAAAACTGTTTACTTACTTTTTTAAATTAATGATTATACATATTCACGGAATATAGTAAATGAGTGCTTCTCTTATGCAACAAACTGTGTTCCAGAAAGTTGAAAATTTGAGAATTCTACTGCTATCGCTTTTTCATAATCAGCTAACGAAAAAATAAGGGCTGCGAAACTTAAAATTAGAATTACTTGTGCATATCTTGAGCTTTTTTTTTGACCGAATTTTTATACCTAATCTCAGATAAAAGAAGATTAAAAAAAAGTATATGAAAACTGTATAGACAATAAATATTGAAATAACGTCAAAACAATTAACTAAAAAATTCAACCTTACTTTTATATGTTTTATATGTTTGTAATAGTTTCGGTCAGTAGTTATCACGTTAGGCGAAGTCTTCCTCGCAAAATTTCGACGTGAAATGCTCCTCTCGTATTTCTTCTGATTGACAGCTTCCGCAAGTGCACACAGACACACACACACACACACACACACACATGAAATGTGAAGAGTTAATCGTTCAACTCTCAGCCGTTCGTTCGTTTCTCAAGACTGTACACACACGCACACGCAGACTCACACACATGCAGACACACACGCATACTATCTTCCGATAATTGCATTCTCAAGGCTTATACATAACACGACGAGTTACTTAACGTCTGAGCTTTTGGGGGCGTAGGTAATGAAGGCCCCTCGTCGTTGTCGTCATCGGGGAATGTATGTATATATATATATATATATATATATGTACATATGTATATACACACACACATACACACACATATATTTATATATATATATATGGTACAGTGCACTCTAGAGGAGCGCGAGCAATTGTGCACCTGCAGTATAACGGCTGCTCCGCGCGTTGTATAGGCGCTTCACGACGACGACGAAGACTACTACGATGACGACGGTAGCGCGCGATGCAAATTGTCTAAGCTGCCGCTTGGGCGAGTGTGTAGGAGATGTTAAAAGAGACGTTTTACAGGATGGTAATAGAGGCCGCTGCGGGACTGTGACTTAACAAGTACTTTCGGGGAGATGGTTTTGCTTTTTTCGTGACAAAATTTTTCATTTCTGTTTTTTTTTTTTAGTTTTTTAATTTAGAGTTAATTGAATTTATATCGGAGATTAATTGTGTTTGTATGATGGGCGATTGAATAGTAGACGTCATAGGCGAGTGGATGATATTCGAATTCGTGTGCAAGTATTTTCTGATTTGAGCTTATCAATCTAAATAATAGATTCTTATGAAGTACACGACACACTGGGCGTTCTAATGAATAATTAGCGCAATAAAGTTAATTGCAATAGGAAAATACAATATTAAAGTTAATTTTTTTAAAAGTAGATTATGCTTTTGTAACCTGTCCATGGCTTATTACGTATAGTTCACGCTATCCCTCGCACTAGTGAAGATGCAACGTGGCACTGAAACCAAAATTTGATATCCTTCACATTATATTGATTCACTAATTGAAATGTGTTAATTTGTACAATAACGATAATAAATCGCTTTAAATAATTAAAAGCATTTTCACAATCATAATTTATTAGTGCAACCGATTCTTTTCACGAACGTTAAAAGTATAAACAAGCTTTTAAAAATAAGCACAAAACAAACGAAAAAAAACGTAGGAAAAGCAAGAAGCATGGACGATAAAGAAGCTCTCATAGCAGATCTAAGCTATAACGTCAGTCGGCAGTGATCAAAGGATTTTGAAAGTATCAAAGAATGTCTTTCTGCTTATATACTATTGAACAATAGATCTCTCGGTATCTCCCACCAACAAAGCGAATCTATCTAAAACATTTTTCTCGCATCGTCGATTTCTCTCGCTCTTCTCGCTTCAAAGTTCGAGCGTTCAATCGACGTAAAAACGAATGAAACAAAGCACATGTAGTTTAATTACTAGGATAAAGGAAATATAGAAATATAAATCGAAGAATGAAGTTTTAGCTGAAAATATCAATAGTTTTTTCATTGCTTTTAATGCGAACGATCAAACAACTTGTCCATCTATTAATTTTCCTGCGATAAGTTGATAAACTAAAAATTATCTATGTCACACCGACATAGCAAGTTTCAAAGGTTTCAAAGGTATAATAGTTATACCGCAGCACGAGTTAACAGAAAATCCGTTATGTCAATGAACCGATTCGTATATCCATTAAAAAAGGCATAAATTGAAATGCAATATACACATCGTCGTATAAATGTACTAAGCCCTCAGAAACTTTGCCGCCGCAGATCCGCGTTCATCGGCGCACTGCACACACGGATTTTCATTCACTGCATCTCGGGGAACTAATTTCGCCACTCTCTTCTCTATATGTGTGTGTGCAGACGGATATAGATACGCTCATGGATGGGGAAATGAAACTCGGGCGCAAAATTGCCCGAAATGACAAGTAACCGTTTCGCGCACATCTACACACACACACACACACACGCATACATATACATCAGCTGGAGTGAAGGGTAGTTTGCTCGGGGTTAATTGAAGCGGATGTAAACGAGTTTTGGATGGGATTGAAAATATACTCGAGCCAAGTCAGCTATAGGTCGAACTATTACAACGAGTGTCGGGAGAGCAAAAGACGATTTATATACGCTCTGCGCGAAGGCAGGATGAAAGAAAGTTATTAAATCGTCCTGTGCCCTGTGTTTGGATTTTTCACGGGGATCGATTCGCTCTGCTAAGAACGAAATTTTTGATGCGTTTAATGCTTAACTTTGCGGCGCTCGTGTACATTCCGCGCGGCTCGAGATGAAGTGTGCGATTTTACGCGCGAGCCGCCGGAAATTTTTGTGGTGAAGACGGTATAGGAGCTCAAGTGGCTGCGTTGATGCGAGGGGAATCTATATATATTGATATGAGGGTTGCGCTTGTACACATAATCGTATAGTGCCACTTTTCAATGCCCGATATCCTTCCGATTCGAAACACGAGGTATTTTTGTAATTGAAACCACAGTTCGAAATGAAATTCCACAATAAATTTCTTATGAAATTGTAACTGAGTATTTTTACTGTGTTCTTTATTTAAATTTTGATTATTTGGTAGAACAAAATCATTCTATTTTCCCAATGCTTATTTTATTTTAAAATGTTTGTATATCCCTCTTAAGATCTGTAGGGATGTTAATTATGCATTGATAATGACTCGCGCTGGTAATGACACTGTGCGCTACTCGTCAAAGTCATTGAATTAAGTTTATTGGAGGAAGCGACGGTGAACGATTGGTCACACTGACGAAGCAATATTCTCTCACCATGTCATGTAGGGTCAGTGTTATTTAGGCCTCGATTTACTCTATATACCGAGAGACACTAATTAAATCTAATGAAAGTATCGGCAACCAGTATTGGAACTGCTTTGATCGATCGCAACGCATTTCAGTGAAAATTATCATTTCATTCGTTTGTTTGCCTTTTACGGAAAAGCAGGTGCGGTTTTGGCGAAGTAAATTTTTTCAACGTGCAGTTGTCTATCCGCAGCAGCATTTTCTCAACGTTTACACTCTGGAAGGTATAGTTTTTATCATCGAAAAACAAGGTGTGGATGTGTATGAAAACAGCTATACTCAGGTGGGGCTTTACTGCATGTTATTGCAGCCTTTATTATACTATATGGCGCTTCGAAAACATAAAAATTCAAAGTGCGTCCTACATATTCAAGCACTATACCGTATAATAATTTTTTATAGATTTTGCAAAAAAAAAATATATATATATATTACATTGCACATAATATAAGAAAAAACCAATAAGATCGATACAGTGCAAAAATTACAATCGGTTCAATTGCAACGTAATATAAATCCAAAGCCATACCCCTTATAATAAAATATCAATTAAATTCAATTTTACATCGTACAAATGACATTTAGAACCAAACTATTGCTTGCTCATTGTACACATGTGGAATCGCGTTTGCCAACCAATCAATCAAACTATTACCCCTTAAACTAATTTTCTCACTCGACAAATCCAAACTGAGCAGTCAAAGTATGTAAGACTTGCCGCCACACAGATAATATGAAAACAGTTTTGGTGCTCGTCCAAAGCCTATATACTCGGATATTTTGATATTATCGGGGTGCTGGTGCACTGCAGCTGCGGTTGTTAGCCGCGAAATATTCGGATATACGTGCGTTAGATTTGCGTGCGATATGCGCGTTGAGCCGCTCGATCACGTATTTACCTAAGCGTTTAGAGAAGTGATATAATATATATAATGCGTCGCGTGGCCCGATTATTGAACCGTTACGTATAACACTGTGAGAAAATTCGCTGCGAGAAGCTTGGAGGGATGTGTTATATGTACTTTTTGAGCCTGATTTATGTGCGTGCAGGCATGTCTTTGAAGCAAGATCGATTGCTAGATAAAGGGCTGCACTGGAGGTTTTTTGGCTTTGTGACTGCTGTATCGAGTGGAAATACACGTAGCTTCCAGGTTTACAATTCTTTTTTCAAGATAAAGTTGAATAAGTAGCGCATATCGATTACTAATATTTTTTAATAAAAGTCATTTGTAATATAATAATAGAGCTTGGCCTAAGTATTGTCATAATTAAATAGAAAAATGGTAAAATGATCATGCTTAACTGCAATAAAATTCATCGCTTCAGTTTTCTTCGTCGATGCAAGAACAATGATTGCAGCAATATGCGCAATTACATTGAGTCATGTCAATAATTTACCAAACTCGGTAGAATCAATGTAATCGCACGTTCAGTGTGGTCATTACTCACGGTATGCGGATATGCGGTATGTAATCAAAACACTTGAAATAGTGAAAATACGTACAAACACTCGGCCACTCGCTAACATAACTCCCGAATTAAATTACAAATCCGCAATCAAGACAGACGTTTTCATTCTTCCAGTCTTTATTATACTATTAAGTTTTCTTTTTCGTTACAATTATAGTTTGAAAAACTCAAATTACATTCTTTCTGAGCAAACGACCTCTTACAACCTAACTAGACCCTCATGCTTATCTACACATTATATACCTATATCTAAGAAAACTAGTTTTCGGTTTAAGAGGTAACTTTTTTTATCTATAATATTCATGGCTCTTACGAATCACATGATTACATGATATTTTATATGATAACAGGTGGGGTAACAGCCTATAATACCCCCCGGCACCTTCCCTTTACTTCGCAAGCGAAAATCGATGTCGGCTCACTTACGGGGCTCTCTTTCTCTCTCTCATTCTCTCTTATCGCTAGACTTTTCAAAATCCTAAATTTTTCTCTCGTAAAAATGCTAAAATCTCACGTAACGTTGAAACTCATGGCTTCCACTTGCATAATGTGCCTCGAAACCCATCGGACTCATCGAATTAATAATCACCACTCGTCAGCAAGTCGATCCCTCGGCCAGATTTTAAATCATACGCCATCAACAACAAAGATCCGCGACGGAATTATCCAAGGATCCGGCTTAGTCCGAGGCCCCCACAAAAGCTTGTAGTCCACCACATTCATTTAGGCAACTCTCGGACGCTGCTGGCCGCGGTGTAATTGCCGACCTTCAGTGTCGAGACGTCTCCTGTAATTAATAATGGCCAAGGGAGGGAGAGAGAGAGAGAGAGAGTGTGTGCGGGGATAATGAATTGTACACAGCGGTGTGCCGAGGCGAAAGCCATCCCCTCCACCTGCAACTGCGCTTCTTGACACGGACCAATCGATATCTCTCCCTATGCGTGAGCCTCTGTGTGTATACCTATATAGGCAATTAATTGCCAATCAGTCAATATAATAGTCAGCCGTGGAGGTGCAGCTTCCGTCGACCGCGTAGGGCTTGGAAAACAATGCCGTGGAGGACGAGTCTTATACAGTTGTATGCTGAGTTTGCCAGCCGCTCTGGTTGTTTCTCAAGTTCTTCTGCTTTTCCACGATGTAACTGTATGTCGAAGAGGATGAGATTATTAGCGGTGGATCTCGGCTACTGCCTCTTATATAGTGGAGCGATGTGTTCGTCGTTGGTGCAGAGATTCGATTTAAGCGAGGGATAGCATGTCATGCACGCCTTTGACATCAGCTCTATTCATTAAATGCGGTTTATCAAGCTAGAAAATTTCGAGGTGCCAGAAGATATTTCAAATTGAAGAGTAAGCAGACACTTTCTAAGTATAAGATATTGCTTTGATTTGTGCAATGTGAGAACTCGCTCACCTTTCATTTAGCTACCATTCACCTTTGTGTAAGTAATCTGAATAGATTGCGTCGCTTTTATTCCCCTGAATGAGCTCGGAATGAAAATTGAATCCGCCTTCATTTTATACACCTTTAATTGAAATTAACTCGGTAGCAGGTGGTTCTAACGCGAGCATTTAAAAACAAATATCGGATCAATCTTGCTGGCGTTAGCAAAAAAACTATGCATAATCTTCCCTAATGAAACAACACGTCATATCTTTCAAACTACCTCTTTCTACAGCTTGATAAGTTGGACCATTAATCGACGTGGATTAAAAAAGATGGGGGTTACGCCTTTTTCCGCATTGTTAAATTGAGCGCAGCGGCAAAGTGAATAATTGTTGCGCTATTAAAAATTCCGCATAACTAATGAACTCGCTTCGCAACGTTGACTTAGATAGATAGGCTACATGCACAGCGGATCCAAACAAATTCCGAATAAATCAATTTTACGATCCCTATCTTCTGGTCTAATCAGCCGACCACCTGATAATCTCGAGCAGATATGCGCTTCAATATTGATGAACCAATTTCTTGAGAGATTCTCGCGTACCTTCGCCGTGTGCGCCTTTATTCATGCCGTTATCCCTCGCGTAAAAGATGAAGAATTTACACGGGAAAAGTGCTCGCAATTTTTTCATCAATAAACAATTTCAAATGGTAATGGATGAATCATTCTTCTCGACAGCTGATTTTACTTCTAAAACCGAAAGATTATCTCCATTTTAAACATTCGACAGTATTATACTAAAGTTTAGCGAGTCAGTGATCGAAATATGTTATATCATTGGTAGTCAATGTGTCAGAAAATATGACGAGTCTGGGACAGTAGATTCGAAGGGCTATTCGCTCTCCTGGAAATTACGAGCTTTTAAAGTTTGCTCGTTCTAATCTTACTCCCGGTCATAAGATACAGGACTCGCAGCTTCAGGTTTCACGACTGCCGGTCGGCTCTAAATGCTCGATTATATAATGCCAAATTTTAAATCATCTGGACTTTGGAAACTATTCCGCCGTGGAATTTACGACTGTTTAATAGTTTCCGCCGACTTAATCTTAACTCGAAATTAGACATTTAGAGCTTCTGGTGTAATTTAGTTATTGATGGAAAGCGTGTAGCGAAAATTGAAACATACTTTAAGTTCACTTTTAAGTAATTTAGAAGGCCAGGTCTCCACGTAGTTTTAATATACTTGTTGAAAAAGCAGCAAAATTTAGTTTATTAATTCAGTCATGGAAAAATTGAGTTACGCGTGCAACGATTGCAAATAAAGTGATGAAAATTCTACAGAAGCACATAAGTAATATAGATGATGAAATCGTTTTCATAAAGTTATCTCTATAAATGCATATTACTCAAGTTGATTCCCTTAAGAAATTATATTAAATGAAAATTAATTTTCTTAAAAACAAGTTTTTGAATATTAATAAAATATCAAGGATTCCGCCTTAATTAAAGTAGAAGATGAAACTAATTCACGTGAGTAATAATAACTATAGCAGCTCGCATCTTTGATAAACTTGATTAAAGTAGAAAAAAGCGAGTTTCAGATAAAAAAGGATTTCATTGACTCATAATCCTTCTTTAGTGAATAATTAAATACTGCACAAATTTGTCATTATCTCTCATTACTTGTCATAAAATCCAAGTTAATGTTAAACAGCTTTTCCAAACAAACCATGTCTCTCTTTCTTACTTATATTCGCTTGCACGAAAAACGCGAAAAAAACGCGTCTTTAACGATCAAAGTGTGCTCTGTTAATTTGTATTGCTTGTAATTTACAGACTCCCCTTTTACACGGTAGCGCGGCCATTTATGTACAACTTGCGACTCCTCAAACGAATTGCCACGCGCACATGATACACATATCAAACTCGTCTATACCTCGCGTTCGTCTTTCTCGTAGTATATACAGAACTGCACAAACATGTAGTAACGATGCATGCTCTAGTTGTGGAGCGCGAAAGGCGCGCGCGTGCATATGGATACGGAAAAACGAAAAAGTATAAAACACGTCAAGGTGGAAAATCGCAGTTGCCGCTGGGTGACGTGTGTACGCGCTTTTTTAAAGTTCAACGCATCGCTTCTGGCAGATTCCAACGCGTAAATTTGTATATGAGACTATTTATCGATTTGTGTATACATTGCGATTTGATTTGGATGTTTGATTATTTGAGCTGCATATTTTTTTGGTATCAATTATTACTAATACTGGATTAAGTACAGTCTTTAATAAAACATTTTTGTAAACATATGATCAGCGATTTTTATCAAGTGCACCTGTACTATGGTTATCTTAATCGAATATAATATGTTTTCTTTTACAGTATAAATATATTTCAAAATGTGTTTTATGTATACCCGTATGTTTATTCGTACGTAAAACATTTAAAGTAAAAAACTCAAATTAATCGCTTAATTTTTCGAAGAACTGCAAAGATTCTTAAAAGCGATTTCCCTGTCTTAATCTCTTTTCCTCAGCACAGACCACTCATCGCGATTAAAACAGAAAATTATCGAATCTCCGAACCTCCAATATTCCGCTCTCAATCAATTTTATACGAACCAAGCCTGCCGTGCACTCAGCATAAGTTCTTTTCCCCGGAGAAAGCCAAAAAAGTTGAGCTCAATGCTTCACTCACTCCGGTGTCTAACCTCGGAATCCCAAAGTTATACACGTCGGAAGGTGGTGCGCTCCCGACTCGGAGAGACGTAACAGCGTCGATCGACAATTATTGAATTAAGCCATGGGCTGCACGGTCGACCAGTAAGGATCTCCCAGACGAGCATTGATTGCCCACCTTCTACCCGGTAATCGAGTAAATTTTCGTGGCCAATACTCAGTCCGTCTTTGATCGCCATCGGGTCACGGCTCTCTGGAACTTACTTTATATATTATCTTCTTTTACCCGAGTTACATGTGTGCGAGTGGGAATCAAAAGTTCTTAATCGGGTCTGTAAGATGATTAATTATTTCCAAGTTGCTGGAATTGAGTGCTGGATCCATCTCAAGTCTGTTAAATCAATGGTGAATGTTTAACAAGTAGGGAGAATCAAATTATTAGCTAAATGCTAATGTAAACTGAATCGCGAAGAAACTATTCTATTAATAGCGGACTTGTCAGTGAGGTTTCCGTAGGCTTATCCTGTCTGAAGACGCTGTGAAATACGTGCGCTCCTGTTCCAGCAACAAATCCTAAGTACGATGATCCTAATTACCGTAATCTAAATCTTGGAAACTGCACTTGTCAAATTGTCAAATCGAAGATTCCTATTGCGACTTAAGGAACAATAGGACAATCATTTATGTAAAATATGAACGTGCTTCAACAACTTTTAGTTTTCGAACGAAAACGCTGCGGAAATAGCGTTGCTCGCTATATACGGAATACAATTTTTCCCTTTTTATTTGCCCAATATCCGCATGATTCCGCGCTTCCTCTTTTGTTCCTTTCGAGCTCGTTAAGCGAATTTTCTTCGGATCGATCCTTGCGCGCTTCGCTAGATTCTAATAAATTTAACACTCGTACTTTTTGCAGATATCAAGTTTCGAGTTTAACAAAGGTAAAAAATGCGTGCTATTAATCTTGTAAATTGCAAAATTTTCGAAGTTTATGCCTTGGGAAGTCCACTTTTTTATATGCGAAGTTGAAAAATCGTCAATTCTGTTACGCGATGATGATGGAATTTATAAATTGAGAACGTGCTAAGATTATCATTTTTCATAACTCAAGGTGCTTCAGGAATCCGATAATATTTCAAATATTAAATTCTACGCAGTTGTTAAATTGCTAAAGCAAATTGCAGTGCATTCTTTAAAACTTTCAAAACTGGATCGCATTCAGGAATCAGACAGAAAACGAATACTTGTTAAATCCAAAACAGAATTCTCCGAATTAATTAATAAAACTGAAGTTCCTAGTCGACTCAACAGTAAAATCAGAAATAAATTAAGAGCACTTATTACTCGATCAATCGAATCCAATCGCATTCGACATCCGCAAACTTTCCGCAGACGCTCTCAATGAAATTTATCGTATAAAAGCTGTTCACATCATCGGTACATGTACATCAACAATTCTCAAGTATATATATATATATATATATATATATTATCCTCCACATTATGTTTCACCTCGAGAAAGAGAAGCAACTTTACTAGCGTAGCAAGTCATCACCGGATCCCGAACCACACATATATATCCCCTCGCGCACTCTTCGGCTAAAAGAAACCAGATATTCACCGCAAAAACATTCTCCTCCCTTCTTCAAATCTTGCGCGCACACTAGTTCTTCTCCGTTTTCCTTATTTGATTTTCATCCAGTCGTGTTAATACTTTTCCCGTTGTCCGCTTGGCCCCTTCGCCGCTTCCTGACTTTCATCATCGTCACTGAGACAGGAATCTCCCCTAAACACCCAGAACGATGAGATGTCCAAAATCATTTGTATCATCTCAAGGAAACGATCGATAGTTTTGGTAATGTACCAGAGGCAGCAGTAACGCTATCCGTTACGTCTCTTGGCATATGAAACTTTTTTCAGCCCTTAGGGGAGATCCGTCGTCTATAATGTATGCGTGATTCGGAGAAAAGTTTTGCACTTTTTTCATATTTCGAAATCTGGAATTTCAGTGTCGAGGTATAAATTTCATTCAAGGTATGAATTTAATTCGAGTCCTTAGCATGTTACAAAGAGTTTTTGCATGAAAACACGAGATTACTTTCTTTAGCTAGAAATTATTTTCTCTTTTGCACGCTTTGCTCCTTGCCCGGCAGACCCCATCAACCAGGAAACCTATTTGTACCATTGGTCGAGATCTACGCGGACACCTGTTTCCTCTCGTCACCATTAAACTTTCAGCCACTGCACAGGAACAGACATAGACAGAGAGAGAAGACGTCACTCGATACATTAGTCTTATCCTGCTAGCAACATTTCTCCCCTGGAACACTAGAATACACACATACACACCCAAACACACACACGAGAGACAAAACTTCGAGAACCAGCCACTCTAACTCTCTCGCTCTCCCTCTATCTCTCTTTCCAATACACAGAGACGCGCGCGCGCAGAGGTTGAGTGGGAGTAGCCAATCGAAGCGTCGACTTGATTAGCGAACTTTCACATGAATTTTCTATGAACGGCGCCACCGGTGTGTATATACAGCCGTGGAAGAAAACGTGCAGCAGCAGGCGCATATATACTCTGTTACCTTCTGGAGCGTGATTGTTATTCAAAGGACGGCTTGTTTTCTACGGACTCTCTCTCTCCCTCTATATCTCTCTCCTGCGGCGAGTCAATAAAGTTAGGCCCTATTCCGGGACGTTCCATCTCTCTCTCTCTCTCTCTCTCTCTCTCTCTCTCTCTCTCTCTCTCTCTCTCTCTCTCTCTCTATCCTTTGCTGGCAGTCACTATATTGATAGATCAAATCGTGCTTAGAATTGACGAATGGCCGAATACCGGTGGGAACGTTAATCTTTTTTTTCTGCGAATTAAATCTGTGCTCTCTTTTAGAGGGCTGCACTTGTGGACGGCTAATCGTTTTGGTTTTGGTTAAACTATGCCTTTTGTATCAGTATAAGGTGGTATAATATGTAATATTGATAAATTTTATTGAAATTTTATTGAACTAATCCAAAATACACTATGAAAAAAATCTACTCTTGTTTCAAAGGCATCCGTTCGCAAGTATAATTTTGCAAATCAAAATGACAGTACTATAAGTAAAAATGGTACATATTTCATTACGAAGCAAAACATTTGTGACTTTGTATAATGGAGAGTGAAAGATTGAGAGGCTTAAAAATGTTTTCCATTAGTTTATGAAAAAGTGCACTTTTCCTCCCGTAAATGAAAAGATTATTTGTTTGCACAAAGTGTTTTTCAATTAAGATACAATACAATGAAAAAAATACTGCACGTCACGAGCATTTAGTAAAAAAGAGAAGAGTAAATGAATTTTTGGTCGTTGTACTAAATGATCCATCAGTTTGAAAGTTTGCATTATAATAGAATCATTTGTAAATGATTGAGTCAGGTAAATATGACTATCTGCGTGCGCATAAAAATAACAACAGTTTCCCCGCAGAGCTTCGGCAAAGGCCTGTTAGTCTAATCCAGCCAAATTGGAAATACGTCTGTTATCCCAATCACCGCAGTCACAACTTCGTTAATAAACGAGGTGACCTACTGATGCCCGATACTCGGGATTCGTATACATAATCTTAATTTGAATTTCGCAACAAAGTTATGTGTGCCGAAAGAAAGCAACTGTAAAAATGTAATTCCAAAATCGTTACACGAGTTTCTTTGCGTGCGCAAAATATCTTATTACAAACACAAATCGAATAACACCGTAGCAATCTGCTGTAGCTCCAACAATCCAAATCATTATAAAAAAAAGCGAGAGAAAAGAAAAGAAAGGGAAAAGCCAATAATAAGGGATCGAAACTAGTCGCCTAGAAATTCATGGATTCAAATTTGACATGAATTATACAAAGGGAAGAAAAGTCGCGTGCGAGGAGACACACATACTCGAAGGAAACCCGAACAATTTGACAGTATAATTCACTGAAAAATTTTGCTCAGACTCTATATACGCTCAAATTCTCTGTATTCATCAACAATGTCCCACTTCGACGATCGAGCGAGGAGGAAGAAGAAGAAGACGAAGAAGAAGAAGAAGAAGAAGAGGAAGCATATCGGTTGATTTATCACCACGAGAAGACTTTTACCGCGGCGAATCCAATATGAAAGGCCGCCGAAGGCTTTTTCGCCGCGTCTTCATCCAACCCCTGGTAATGTGAATCTCCCTTCGTTATTATCAACGCCGGCGGAGGAGAAGCTCTCGAGAGCCTTCGCTTCTGCTTATTAAGCCGATCATGGCGAATTTATTAATTTAACCTTCGCTCAAGATATATATAAGAGGAAAATATTATTTATGAGCGGATGCCGAGGCCTGTCTGCAGTTGCTTCTGTTTTTCTCTCTACTGATGGTCCTTCCCGCTCGCTGCGTTTATTATGCGATAGATGGATGTATGACTACCTTGTCAGGATAAAGAATATCCGCCCGACTTAGCTTTAATGAAGCATTAGTACATTGTGCGCAGCTGATAAAAGATGGAGTAGATAGAACGTAAGTTTTTTCATACATAGTCCGTGATTGATTAGTCTGCAATTTTTCAGGCCAAAAATAAATATACGAGTAATTGACCAAGAGTTTTAGTACAACGATAAGCAGAGTTAAAGCAACTACTAATAAAGTTGTCGCTATAAAAGATTTTAGTTTTTCATAAAGGCAGTGAGCATAAGAGTTTATTATCTGAAAATGGACGTTGATTGCATAATTTGGCTCCTGGGTAGACCTCATTATGAGCTCTCGTTCCTCCGCGGGCCGCCTGTACACACTGATGTGAATATTCCTCCTTTTATGCGACACGAAATTATAATCCTACAAATGGTTCAATTTAGCGGAAATTCTTGGCTGAGATCTTCAACGAGTATATATACGTATATATATATATTTGCAATAAAATTTTCAATGATTCTCTCTTCTATACAAACCATGAATTCAACAATTAATTTAACGAGTAATTCACTTTAATGAATGCGAGAGATGTGCTGTAACACATATTGTGAAAGTTTTACAGACTTGCATTGTGAGGCATCTAGTTATAAAATAATAATCGAGTGAGATTAATAAACAATGCTAAATCTACTTACGAACGCTCCCTTGGCGTAAAATTTCCCATTTGAATGACTATAAAGCAGGAGAAAATTACAGGTCATCCTCACGCGTCGGCCGTAACAGAAAAATAAACTCCCCTCCCTCCAGCTTTCCTAAAACCTCAACATATATCACGCAACACGGCATCGCACCTTAAAAACTAACGAGATCGCATCCTTGGCTCAGTACACGGCGCATCGTGTCCAATTTATTAATTTAGCCGGCATCTACGCGTGCGTTTACGTAATATGGCGAGAGGAGCGCAGAGGGAGAGAACGGATAGTATAATATGTGCACAAGGGCGTGGAGAAGAGGCGCGCGCCTGCGCCTTCAATATTTAGCGGCTTCGGCCTCCCGCAGGAACTAACGACGGAAACCGCTGAGCGGCTGATGCTTCTTGGACGCAGCTGATATCCTCCCGTCGAGTGCTATGCCATGAGCGAAAGACAGTGAGGGAGAGAGAGAGAGAGAGAGAGAGAGAGAGAGAGAGACTTTTTTTCTCCCCTAGGAGGGATGATTTATGCAGGTGTTGTACTTACATTTTGTAAGCGGTAACAGCTTTTCAATTCCCCGGTGGTTGTGCAGCTTGTTGTTTTCTTTTTTTTTTCTGGATAGCGATTGTTAAGTAGCTTTCATCATGCGAGATTAGTTACGGTTGAAACTGTATTGCAATTTAGATTAGGTAAATGATAAGTTGTAAAATGTGTGACGTACGCAGTGTGATTGCATATAGTATTATAATAATAATCTCATTATATATATGTATCGTTAGATTTAAATTATTTTAAAGATACCAGGTATTGGAAACAGCTAATAATAATGTTCTTAATTTAATTAGCATTAATGAAAATATATGCATCCGACAAAACAGGATGAGTACAATACCGTGGTAGAAAAGAAAATAATGCAAAAGCATTGTCATCATAATTACAATTAATACGTCAAAGCGAGCTGACTAGGAAATCCTTTCAAGAAGAATTCCTCCCCTTTTTATCGGTTCGCCATAACTTACAGCTATACAGCCACTTACGCAAAACCTACTGTATGATGAAAGAAGGAGTAACCGATGTATTGCCATTATTAATTTATTTCAATTACGTTCGAACGCACGCTTTGTAACCGTTATACCTTCCTGATCCATCTCGATTCAGCGCAGAGAGAAACAAAGCCTTTCATCCGTAAGAGAATGTGTATACACGAAAGAAATCCTCTCTCTACAAAGTTTATCGAATCGCGTGACCCCGCACATGTTGGCAACAATATTTTCGCAGCGCCGCGAGGAAAAAAGGCTAAAGCGTCGGACGGTATTAACCGCGCGGAAAAGTGTAGCGCGCAAAAAGTGACCGCGTAGAATCGCTGCTCTTTCTCTTTCTCTAAGCGACAGGACGAAAACAGGGTATATATATATATATATGTGTAGGGGGCAGGGAGCGCGGAGGAAAACAAGAAAGAGTCCAGGGGAGCTGGAGACTGTCGGTATAAGTACCAATAAGTACATATATACAGAAGTGCTGAATTACTTTCCGGGGTTCCATTAATATTTACCACCTTTCTTGCGCGGTACACACTGTGTGTTTGTTTGGACGGTTCTCGAGATAAACATTGGTATGTGGAACTCGAATTGGAACGATTTTTAGTAGCGATGAATTTCGATAAACTAGGAAATTGAATTTTTCTTTATGGTTTTTAAATTTGATCCGATACGTGCTTATACTTGCGAGATCGACTCCCGAGACAGTATAGAGAAAGGAAAAGAATTGAGATCAAAGATATTTTCTGTTACAAGTATCGCACTAAACTTTACAATGATTTTATGATCCACTCTGAAAGGTACATTTATTCATAATGGAAGTTAATGTTTTTGTAAAATTCTATTTTTGTAAAATCCTATTCCTGTTTTTGTAAAAACCTATTATTAAATGTATAGAATTTACAAGTGAATATGTCTTATTTTGTTTCAAATTAACTTATTGTAAAAAATAAAAGAATCGAGCTTAATATCGATTTTTGAGCCATTGCAATTCCCGAGGTAAAACACATTAGGTATAAACGGCATTGCCGAGTATTTTATTAATAACATTAAAACGCTTACTTCCAATACATTTTCCCGTTCCATACGCTTTTTCTCCCTTTTATTTTAAGAATCCTACGTTAAATGATTCATGTTTTATTTATACAAAGCCTTTTATTTTACGACGTTTATGACTCCGATATAACAAAGGGGGTTGGGAGGAGCCGGAATAGCGTAAACTGTTACAGCACCACAGAATGACATTGGAGATAAAAGGGTTAAGCTTGGGCGTCGCAGTTGGACAAATAAATCAGACGTGCGTCGCAAGCTCGGATTAAAGTATTTATCATTTCCTCGCGCCTATACTCTCATCCTGCATTTCCGTCCAAATTGCTAATTCAAGAGCCACTTCGACAAATCGATCGTCAGCAGCTTCATCAACTTAGGGGTAGGTAATGAAATTTTCATTAGTCGCGAGGCGTAATAACCCGTCCATCTTGGCGCAAGATGTTTTGCGGGCACATTGTTGTCTCTCCCATCGTATTTGCTAATGCCAGAGAGCGATTCTCTTGAGCATTACGCGCATACTGCACATACACGTGGACAATGTTTTTGTAATCTCCGCCGAATAAATATTGCTCTGTTGTCGCAGAAAACAAGGCGCGCAAAGCCTCTTGTGCGTGCACACATAAACAGTGTCCAATATACAGATATTGTACGAGATGCAGCTACGTATTTTTGTTTCTCTCAAATTGAAAGCTTTGATTTTACGGTTAGGTGCCTGTGCGAAAACAAACAAAGGTGAGTATAATAGAAATGACGTTTTGGTATACTTGATTTGGTAAATTTTGCGTGCAGAGATGTTAATTATAGTCGCTACGGTAAAAGTTACGGTTTACGGCTAGACGGCAAATTAGTTCATATTTTTAAATTAATATCAGACTTGGTGGATCGTTTGTCTGCAGCTTGTCGCATAAACTTGCTCGGCTCGTTGTTATCTGATACGCCGGTAGTGCGAAATTCCCAGAGACTCGCTAAAGACGGTAGCAGCAACTTCGGCAATGCGAAATAATTAATGTGAGAGTCTCGTGACGAAAATTCGCGATATCACAAATACGCGCGGTAATCGAGTTCTCTCGATAAGATCAAATTTTCGTAGATCAGACTAGAGTAAAAGTGGGTATTGCTGCGGACTATCCGATTACTGCGGTATTTTATAAAAGTATTGAAATTTATTTTTGTAACACTCGTAACTCTAACAAAAAAAATTTTAAATTATTTTAAGTTTTCATATAAATATTTATTAAAACATCTTAGCAATACAGGGATTTTTTTATCTATTAATTGCAATTTGAACTTAAAAGTACTAAGATTCGTTGAAATAAGTTAAATGAGAGCAAGAAATGCTCTTCAAAAAACGTTGATATTTTTGTGATTTATTGAAATATATCCATTAGAGATTAATTTTTGGATAATGTATTAATT
>UELV01101265.1:0-17453 GCA_900490015.1 Megastigmus stigmatizans
GAATTATTGTCATTGCATTTTCCTTATAAAAAATATTCATAAAGTTGAAAATTTCCATATTTTTTAACTTTTTTTCGTGAAAAACACGCCATATTTTTTGCAGGAGTATTTTAACAAAAAATCGGTATCACCTTTCGAAAGAACAGCTCAAAATACGTCGGATATGATCTTTTTCAAATTTTTTCAAACCTTTTTTTTAGTTGAAAAGAAGTCTTGAAAAAGATGTTGAAAATTCGGGGTGTTGATCGTTAATGGGTTAAGACCGTGTGGATGTTTCGAATTTTGCTTTTTAGGAAAATGTTAATATATGCTCTCGGTTCGAGAAAGTCGCAGTATAACTATTTATTCGGCTTTCAAAAGTGTTTATTCGTTAAAATCTATCTTCATTATGCATAAAACTGTTATTTTATAGATCTACATTTTACATTGGCAGATAAAGAATTACAAGGGTACCGAATACGAAATTAAAAAAGTAACGATATCGATAATGAAGATCAAAACTATGAGGTTGGAATGAATTAGTATGAATTTAACAGCAATAGCCAACAGCAGGAAATTAATGATGCAGGAGGAGTATCGACGGAATCAGCTAACTAGGCAGATTGAAGCATACAGTTTGCAATATATCGTTAACAATCAAATCATTTAATATTCATTACTATAACACTAATTATAATTTGGTAATTAGTGATTAATTATAGTTTAATATTTGCAGTAATTAACCTGATTAGAAATTAAATGAAACAATTCAGAAGCTTATCGATTTCTTACATTATCATTATCATCACAAAAAATACAAATTCATTCAGCCGGAAGGTGAAGACACTGACTTTGAACATTTTTAAAATGCAAATTATCAATTTACAATAGAAACGTAACCAATCATAAACGCCAATAGATGGATTGCTTAGTTTTTAGCACGTGGAGAACTATTTTTTGTTTACTTCTAATACCACACAATGCCTTATCCAACTTTACGTATTCACACCGATACACATCTGAAATGATACACAAACGTATGGCCATTACTCACGTGGGGAGAATCCCAGTGTGGCACCGTTAACAAGGCGACTAAAGTCTCAAAAGACACGCGACGAGTAGGAAGCGAGCCGAGTATGTCAGGGAATACGAGTGGTGGCGGCACGAAAATTGTTTAGGCGATGATAATGAAGCCTCGTAAATAAAAATTACCGCTAGACGCGCGCAGACCCGGTCCATCGAGCGCAGTCGTTTTAGCTCGGGATAAAACCGGGGGAGGAGGTAGGCAGGTGGGCGGCCGGTGGCAAAAAAAATTGTCACTCGCTACGGGTAAAGTTTATCACTTTACCCTCGCACTCAGGCGCTTATTTCTTCTTCACCGGTCTCCCTCCCCGTTACTCCGAGGAGTCCGAGTGTTCTGTGCCTTACCATATACTCGGCACCGCTCTACTTATTCCCCTAGCAGTGCGCCGCTACCGCCGAGCACCCGTCTTTTTCCACTTAGTTCACTCTCTTCCTTTTCCATTTTCTCTCTTTAACTCTCTCTCTCTCTCTCTCTCTCTCTCTCTCTGACTTGCTCTGTCTGCACCGAATCGACTGCTGGCTTTCGGCTTCTTTTTCTCCTTTCTTCGTTTCGCTATCAGAGGGAGAGGGGACACTACGAGCTAACTTTGCACTCCTCGCGGCGAAACCGTATAACCGAACTTTTCCGGATGAATCGATGTGATATGTACTTTTTCCCCCCCTTCTCTCTCGCTGCGCTTCACTCGTTCTCTCTCCCTCGTTTCAAGTGGAAAAACCGAAGAGAAAGACACGGGGGGGGATATCCATTTCGTCGAGACCTTAGACTAATTGAAATAGTTAGAGGAAAGATAAATATCTTATGAGAAATGTGGTCGGCGGAACCATCTTCAGAATTATTGAGATTGATAACGGCTGCAGATCAAGTGGCTGCGATACAAATGCCTTCTTTGGTTTATAAATGAACCTCGATCGTTCAAACGAAGAAGTCACTCACATCTGAGATCGTTTATATTGAAGAGCAAATATTTGATTGGTTTAAAAATACTTTATTATACGCACAGTGAGTAAGCGTAAAAAATAATTTTATTTTACGAAAATAAGTAGCATTTGTTACTATTAGCTCTTGCCAGTCCACTAATTTATACAAATATTTTGTATTTAGATTTTGCAAAGAGTAATTAAGTTTGAGCTACTGATTGTGATCGAAATTGAAAATCACGCAAATGGACATATATTCAGTGATCAAAACGTTTCCTATACAAACGCTAACCAGCTTGTCATGTATTGACAATTTCCTTTGACTCGGCAGAATTAAACGAGCTCTGGCATTAATGGAAACTAGGCCGATTTATCTATAGTTACGATTACCAAGGCAAAACGCGATGAAAGAAACGGCTTCATTTTCAAATACCCGTACTTTATTCCAAGATGTTTTCGAGTTGATTGCGTACGGCTGTTATTACAGCTATTCCAAGGTTGCAGTGCTAATACAAAAGCCCTTTTACGATAATTATTCTCTTTATCGATCAAACTCTAGACGTATACTAGTTGTTGCAATGGATTACGTGCATTCAATGGTGAGCAAACAATATATAATCCATATGTGTTTTTCAACCCATGCATACTCTTAATTGCCCTTGGTTTGTAAACATAAAAAATCGCGAACTACTTTTGCTCGATAATAATAATTACAATGTTTCGGTTGATTCGACAAATCTCAATTCGATGCTGCAAGACTAATTCTGAAAAGTTTATTCACTTATATTTTTACTAAACTATCGTGTAAATCGAAATAGCATTGTTCAAAATATGTCTTGACAACAAATGTTGACTTTTTAGTGATCTTCTTTACAATCTTATTTTAAATAGAATACAAGAAATCATATTTTTCATTCTAAACCATTCATTTCGTTGTATTGTAACAGATTTAGATCTTTTATATAATGACTTTCTCTGATTCACTTTTAGAGTCGTTAACGCAGGTACTACCACCTTAAATCATGAGAATTTTTACCACATAAATAATTTATGGCACAGCAAGGTTGCAAAAATGTTAGCCGAGTGACATTGTCACGCACGAGGTCGCGCAATAACAAATGCAGAATGGGCGTATAATGGTGATGGTACAGCTTTTAGGGGAGGAACGTCATACAAACCTGCCTACGAGTTCCATCAACGGAGTTTATACTTACATCAATGTACTCTACTTATATACCCTATTTAGATGGATAGGTAAAGCGTAACATACCAAAAAGTTTTCACGGAAAAAAATGTTACATTCTAGGTGAGAGAAATAGTTTCCCTAGATTTTTAAAGGACTTATTGTACGAAAAAAAAATATCTCCATTTAACTAATTGCAAAAATATCAGACTTTGTCGGTAGAAGTGATCACGTTCATTAGAATAATTAAAATTACAAAAGGTGTTGAGTGATTAGAAGTTTATCTCCACTGTGGGGCAATGTGTAATAATTTTGATACGTGATTATTTCTGAACTAATAACATGCGTTTGGCTGGCCTACCGAATGTAACACGCTCATTAATTACAGTAATCAAACGAGTTATGGTAGTGGATAATCTATTCCAGTTGTAAATTAATATAAGGAATATTATGCAAATTTATGGCTTATTGTTTATTAATAATTGTCACACAACGCGGGTTAACTATTTGTCAATATTTATTAACAACTAGACCAGAATCTATAAATTTATTAACAAGCTAATAATAATAAACGATTAATTATAAACGTACAGGGAACAGATGCGAGATGAGGTATATTAATTTGATTGCCATTAGTTCTTACTATTTTATTAATTCTTTTTACAAGTTTCTTTTATAAATATGAATATTTTTGTTTTAAATATTGCTTGGAGGCCTACTTCAATATTATGTTCATGTAATGCACCAAATTTCCAAGAAAATGGATTACTCAGCTCGGTTTTGAATACGAACTATCCTCACCCGTATTTGGCTCAATGCCACAGAATTTTTTGAACCACTCTTGGAGTTTGAGTTCAAATTTGCCCACCAGAATAACAGATAATTATTACGGACCGATCGTTATTTATTATATTAAATAAACAATGCTGGTAGAATCTATAAAAATGAGGAACTTACTTTTCAGATGAATGAAGCAATAATTACTGAATAACCAGAAGCTATATAGATCTCAGTTATTTTCCTGAAAAATGCTTAAAGTAATTGGTACAAATTAATGCAACATAATTCAATAACATACGAAAACTTGTTAGATCATTCTTAATAATGCTACAACTATACCAATACAATTATGTTATAAAATCTTTCGCGACAGAATCAAAAGTCAAACAAGCATCGATGTAAATTAATAATGTTATTTAGAAACTCATGTTGTACTTTTGGTAAAACTACTACGGCCCAGCTCTTAAAGAATCCATATTGATGAATTCTTCATGCTGCCCGTCAAATAAAGTTGTGCTTCCGCAAGACAACTTTACTGCAACTAAAAAAATTCCCTTCCTTACTTGTCCATATTTTCTTAACTATACGGAAACACCTTACTTATAAATCGGTAAATTAACTTCTGTATAACCACTTATCACATCAGAAAGAACAAAAAAAAGCTCACAATAGTGGCCTCGTCAATAATGATTCAGCAGCAGCAGCTCAGCCTTCGAGGCACAATCGTATAGCCCCAGAAATCATAGCGCCACGGTGTACAGACGAAACATCGGAGTCGGGGGGTTGTTTTACACTCCGCTGATGCGTAAATAGATAGTCATGCGAGCGTCGTCAATGGGTGCCAGGCCGAATGCATAAATATATATCCGGGAGCGTCGCATCAGATCGCGGCTATACACACACACACACAAGCGCGGCTTCAATGGGCTTTTGGCCCGCGCGTTTTCATTCGAAATTCATTGCTCGAGGGCACATATAGGCGAGCATATACATATCGAACCCTGGACTATATTCGCGTATATAGATCCTCGCGCAGCGGCGTTTATGCGAATCTGCATAATGAACCGCGTTATATCTAATGACGAAACTATTCGAGCGACATTCGTGCGCGCGAGTGCGTTTTACCCGAAAATATATTTAATCGTTTGATGAATCGGCTGTTATCTTGGATGTGCGCTTTTGGATGCAAGGTGAAGCGGATGAAAGGGCGGCTATAGTTTCTTCATGGAGGCACGAGTTTAATTGGCTGCAGTTGTTTTGTCGACTGCCATTGGATAATTATTAGTATATGTTGCAGTGCATTTGATTTGTAATTTATCGTCTAAAATTATTAATAAACTATAGCTATGTAAAATGTGTTCTTAACTTATATCTTGGCTATCTATGAAGAAATAAAAAGAGGAATAAAAAATGTAAAGTATTATAGGATCATATTTAGATGATAAAATTAATCTATGAAAAAAGGTAGAATATTGAAAAGCGGTAAATACATAACAAATAAAACGAAAGAATTGACGAATCCTAGAAGTAAAAACCCGAGGAAAAGTAATCCAAGCGAAAGTTTGAATTTAGCTTTTGTGTGAAATTCTAGAAGCAATAAGGTATATTTTGAAATATTTAATTAAAGAAAAATCATAAAAACTGTTTTTGTTCAACTTTTTTACTGAATTCAATTACAGTTATAAATGAAATAAAATTCAACATTGAGTATAAAATTTACATAAAATATTAACCTATCAAATAGATGTATAATAAAAAGTAATTTGTTCTTCTTTGCATTTGATTCTTTTGTAGAATAAAAATAAGAGAGAGAGAGAGAGAGAGAATGTGATACGTTTTATTCCAATTTTCTAAATCAGTGACCTCGAAAATGCTTAAACCATCAAACTCACGAATTCGTTAATGTCCTTTTATAAAAGTTTTCTTCCAACATGACAAACCCTTAATCCATGCACATATGAAGTGTAATATTTGCATAGCTACAAATTCAAACAAGTAATCTTTTTTTACTAATTGCATTCAAGAACTGCATTTCTCGTTTCTATTGAATTAATGTAATTTATCAATTATCCGTATATGAATGTCACTTAAATTGCGCAGCAGAGTTTCAAACTGTTAAACTTGATATTCGAATGAAATCCACTATGATACCGAATACTGAAAAAAAAAGTCGACAACCCATTCTTGAACCAAAATCCTCAGAAAATATACTGGAGGTACGGAAAAAAAGAGAAGTCGCGGGAGAAGAAGAAGAATAAGTACGAGGACACAGCGTTGAGAAAAACTGCACCAGCTAAAGATCCTACCGAGATTTCCTTAATACACCGTGGAAATAAAAAAAGGAAAGCAGATGAAAAGAGAAAGGAGGGACGAGGGCTGAGCAAGGCAGGAGCCAAAGAAGTGAGATGAACGAGAGTAGAGGAGAGAGGAAAAGAGAGAGAGAGAAGAGGCGGCGAGAAAGAGTGTCCTGCGGGAAAGGAGAGAGAGAGAGAAAGGAGAAGCGAAGAAAAGGCGAAGAGCTCGCCCCGAGATTTGCAATGCTAACCAGGGACTGCATTAAACGGGAATTAATTTCTTGCTAACCGTCTGGAGTGGGTTCCAGCTATAATACGGCCGAAGTAACGTTACCAGCATTACTAGAGATAATCTCGTTCGCTTTGCTTCTCTCATGCCACTCGCCTTCTATATTCCACCTACCATCACCTTCACAACCCTTTCAGAATGGAATACACTGGGAATTTTCAAAAGTTACGGTTGAGATGATTAAGTAACGGTAGGTCGAGTGTTCGAGTGATTCAAATGAAAAATGCCGTGACCCTCGTCGATGACAAAGTTTTACATTTGATTTTGCGCGTTAAACCCTTTGTCATCGACCATCAAAGCGTTAATTTGTTGAATCCGAATTGATGGATAAATCAGTACAGTCATTGTCTTATACATTGCGGAGCTTAATGCCAAAAGACACTAACTGCGTATAGCTTCGCTTTTCCATAGAGTAAAATGGGGTTAGCCAGAGTTCTGAAGTATAAAAAGGATTTCGAAAAAGTAAGCGCGGAGATAAGTAAATTTATCGATGGCCTTTTAAAGAGCCGATTACTTAGACTGTCAGTCAGTAAATGGCTCGGATTTTTTCTTCCAGTCAGTCAATCTCTTAAAATCGAATCTTATTAACGTCTATCCCACCCCTCGCGCATCCCCCTACTTTACCTAGCCTCTCTCTCACACTTTCCCCAGCAGCTCGCATCGCACGGAATACATAAACAGCAGCAGGAACGGGTGTATCGAGCGAGAGTGATAGTGTTCCGCCGCCCCGCACCGGGAGCTCGTAAACACGCTTGGGCCGTTTACACGCTGTACTTATTGGGGGATAATCCGGCTTTTAAATTCGCCGAAAGGAAAGCGCCTTTTTCCTTTGCGCGAAAGAAAGGAAGTGTACGGGGGGGGGGGGGGGGGGGGGGGGTGAAGTAAAAGACCTACGTACGCTTTTGGCCCGTATACGCCACTGTTTATGTTAATCTGGACTAGCTCTCACTTGGCCGCCCCCACGGAGTTACCTATTATATAGGTAGGGCTAACAGTAGATATACACCAAGTTTAATTTCGCCCGATGCCCTAATAAGTAGAGAGTGTAAGGTGGGGATTAGAGGCTCGCGAGCAGCGCTTAGCTCGCTGCTGTTTTGCTTCTTTTTTTTCTTTTCCTTTTTTTAAGCGAGCAGGTGATTTATTTGGTTTAGTAAGTTAACCGGAGATTTGTAGTTGACGCCCTGTTTTATGCGGTTGCTTAGGAGTAGCTCGTGGTTGGTGTGCCGTGTGATATCCTACTTTTCTTCTTGCTCGAAATTAAGAGCTGGCATTCTCGATTAAAGCTGTTTCTTTTTCAACGTTTTATTGTGAAATTGAAGAGATGTCGATTGTTTGATATTAAATATCATCCGAGTATATGATATTCGATTTTGAGTGGAATGAAAATTGTAAAACCATCGCTTTGTACAGCTTCAGTATATTGTCGCTTTTAACTCTCATTAAATTTTTGTCAAAGGACAACTCACAAAGTAGATCAATTATAATTTATAGTTTAATGCACGCTATTTTTCTAAACGGTAATATTTTATCAGAGTATATTTTACTTTCTGTTTTATATGTTTTACACTTCTTTTCACTTGGACTTCAGCCGAGGGAAATAATCAAAGAGAGTGTATTTACCGAAGCGCTAAGCCTCAAGTTCAAAATCAGAGTCCTATTTAACGGTTTATTTGCCAAACTTTCAGAGACCCTTTCATATTCGACTTATGTAGAAGCCCTTAAGTGCAAACATTAAAATTGATCCTGTGCAAATTATCAAAGTACTTTGTGATGTCTCTTTGACCTTCAAACGAATATATCACGGCGTACGCAAACCTCAATTATTATTTTTATTAATTTAATAGAAACTGGGATCGTGTATTTAAAATATTCAATAAATTTCTATATTAAAAAATTAAGTGAAATTTTTAAAATTATTACCTCTTCGAACGTGATAAGCCTTTTCAACCAGTTACAAATATTGAGAATGTATTTTCTTTACAGATCCATTTGTATGTTATTTATAAAAGTAAATGTTATGAAAAAAGAAATTCAATTATCCGAGTATTATACGAAAAGTTTTAATATACATATATGTGTAATACATAACATATTAATGAATCAATTACAATACATAACAATAAAGTATTATTTTGTTACCGAACACATTACAATAGTGAATATTTTATGTTATTAATATTACACCAAGCTTTTAACCACGCACTCGGGAATAAAAAATATTCTCCTCTGCTTTCTAATAAAATGAATACATTGGCCGCACAGAGTGCATTCTCCGGCCAAACTTCCCCAATCTATCGCATAAACCAGTGCAACATTCGACTAAACTTTCCAGTCCACGACCTCATAAAAATCGTTCCCTCGCAAAAAAAAAAACGAGAAAGAGAGAGGGAGCGAGAAAAAGGGGAAAAGGAGAGCTAGACGCAAAAACTTCGGTAGCCGCAGGCTCAATCAATCATAGGTAGGGCGAACACGGGAGCAGGCCGCTTTCAATAAAACTACATCTAAGGCTTTTCCCACCAATAACGATCCGCGCCAGACTTGGTCAAGCCGAAGAGTCAGGGGTGGGTGGGCTAGAGAGGTGGTCGACTCTCCGGTGCCCGAGAACGGTCAAAAGTGTATAAGAAAGAGAGAGAGAGAGAGAGAGAGAGAGAGAGAGAGAGAGAAAATGTAGAGAGGTAAGAGCTCGTGGAAAAGCATAAAACGCATTTTCCCAACCACGACGCGGCTGCAGTACTGCTCGGCCGTCTCTCAGCATCTCGGTTTTCCCTCCCACGTAGCTTCCCCCCGCGCGCGAGTTACGGGGTATTTCTGCCGATGGCTGCTTCGGAGTTCTCTCCTATTTACCGAGTGGCTCGGACCGCGCGCCCAAGAGAGGTGTGTACGCGACTCGTATATAGCTGAGTGGAAGTTGGCCGATTTAAGGAAGGAAGGAGGAAAAATAAAGAGGGGCGCCGGGGGGGACAAATGGCGGACAAAACAAGAGAGTGGCCGGGAAGGAGGGGCGATTCAGTTCGGTTTCTTGGCAAATACGTTCACCCAAGCGCCCCTCTCGTTCCTTATATACTTTTCACGAATCAAAGCTCCGACGGCGTTGTTTTTGTAAGCCCCGCGCTAGGGTATAAGATCGACGAGAAGTTTGAGCTCCTTTACTGGGAATTTCAAGAGACGGCGAACTTGCGCTCGCCGGCGCTTATTTAAGCATTAGTACAATAAGCTTACTCTGATTTATTGAGAGACGAGAAAAATGACTGATCGTGGCTGGAAATTGAGGTGCGCGTGAAGGATGAACGGAAGGATTTTCATTTTGCGAATCGCATATATGTGTTTATTAATGTTGGATCATACTTAATTAGTACCTATACGTTGCTTTGATTACATGACCATTTTATGTAAAATTAATTAAATTTATACGTTTATGTTTACAATATCGTACAGTTTGTGTTATTTGATGATAATTACGCGAAACACTCGATACGTTGAAAATGATCTTTCAATAATTTGAATTTCCAGCTTTCCTGTTGGAATAATCTGTCTTCGCATCGGTGAAATTTTTGTATTAAAATAAAATAACATTTGAAATGTACAAGCTTTCCGTATTTACCAACTTGTTATCGAAACAAATGTAAGGTAACTTTATCAAATCAATATTATATTTTTATATTTCAATAAATAACTTTCGTTCTGTTGATTTCATCAAAAAAATTATTCTCAAGAATATGCGTTTATTAAAATTCATCGTTGATCGTAGAATTAGTTGTGATTTATGATTAACTATTATGAAGACAAATATACATCAAAAACTTTATCGCGGACTAGTTTACTCGACTTGTTAGACGTATTTTCTGAAATTATCGCTACTTGGGAATAAAGTTATATTAGTTAAATAATTTAATCCCCATTTGAATATTTCTCCAACGAATTTATGGAAATGTTATTACAAGTATGGCTTGCTAAGTTTTCAAGCAAATTAGATATTTAATGAACTAGAAGCAATTTGAATATTCAAAAACGAAATTTTACAAGAATATATAAGTGCCAATTTACAATTCCATAATAAGTTTCCGCAATTAAACACGACAATAAAATTTATACAGTATCTAAATAAATGTTTATCATTAATGAGAAATTCGTAGTCACAAGAGCTAAAATACACGTGCTAAAGTCACTTTGACCATGGCATCCGCTCGCGACTCGCGCGCACCTTTTTCACATTCGATTATTTCACATATAGTATCAATCGTCATTTCCACGCGATCGCACATCAAGATCCGTGACGCACGTAATAAGAGGTGCTCGCGATATCGAATATTATCAGAATAGCACTAAACAAGTGGGCCCTTGCACCGCCCGCGCACCATACACGATAGTAATTAGCTAGTAATTAGCGAGTTCTCAGTTATCCCCTTTCGCGCTTACACACACACACACACACACACACACACACACACAGACACACGCGCACACACACAGACGCGTAGATATAGCGAGAGGCGCGCACACGTGTTCCAGCGCAGTGTCGATTTCCAATTAGCGTGAATGCGGTTTGCCGGTTGAACCGAGACGACGTGGCCGCACGCGCGGCATAAGATTGGAAATTCGCCCTGGTGCACCTCTCGTCCATCCGCTGGTCGATAAACAGCCCTATAGGCAGGCCACCTATCTCTCTATCTCTATCTATCTCTCTAGGCTTGGATAGTCGTGCGCCATGCCTCAAACCCGTAAACCCTGCACCTCTGACCAATGGGGCGCTCCGCACGAAATCCCCATAGTGCGATCCCGACTTGACCGAGGCCGCTGCCGCCGCCGCCGCCGCCGCCGCTGCTGCACCGCTGCTGCTGCGCGAATTCGCCGGATGGTTTGGGGGCCCCTTTCGGCCACGAGCCGACGAGCAAACGGCTCATTAAGGACGGTAATTAATATCGTCCCCCTCCCGACCCCCCGTTTGGACTATATATATATACATATATTTTGGCGGCTGATCTACTGGCGACGTGCTGCCCTTCGGGAATTCATGTAGGACGCCAAAGTGCGAAGGGAAAAATGGGGAAACTCGCGGACGTCGCATCAATCTTCATTCGTATTATTTGAATTAGTTGGGATGTTGATGTCCATTGGATTAAAATAGTTATATTTTAAAAATTCGAGAATTTGTTCATTGTTGATCAAAGTAATGGAAGACCATGCAAGCCTGGGATATAATATTTAGGTGTACTTTAAAAATAAAGTGTATAGTGGAGTAAGTCGACGTCTACTTTAATACGATGTACGATCGAATGAAAAAAATTAACCATGCTAAAAAGAAATAATACTTCAATTTTAAGAACGCAGCAATTACATTAGAAGCCATACGCTATCGATAAATGCCCACCCGCGGGGATCAATCAATTATGCAAAAGATACGCGCAGAGATTAGCTCGATCAAAGGTATACGTGCGGCGCGCACCATGCACTCATATGCTGCCGCCGCGCCACTTGCAAATTCACAAGTAGGACGTGGTACCGAGAGATAGATTGTGGTAGACCGACAACGCAAAATATGTTGAAACCACAAAGCTCGGAGCTCTATATAGCATATCTCTCGATATCGATATTGTCAATAATCAATGGACTCCACCAGCTAACGTTGCGAATATGTATTTGTTCCCAATGTACATTACAACGTTGATTTGACGTTAATAGCATGGTGCCGAAACTGGACTCGATCCTGTCTTATTTTCCGATGCTGTAACGCTCTATTTCCCCTTGTACATCTGGCACACAACGTGATTTCCGATGTTGCGGATATATAGGTGCAGGCGCGTTCTGAAGTCGATGAAGACGCTGCCGTCGCTTTGTGAAGCAAATTGATTTTAATATTGATGAGACTGTGTATAGTCGAATTCAGGCAGGTTTGTCGTCGCGTAACTTTGAAGATTGCCAGTGTGTACCGACAAGATGCACGCCCATGGCTTTCGGGTTATGTATGCAGTATGTTTCGTTGCTGCTTAGATGCTCCGCTAACTCGGCACATGTTTTTCAATCACACTACAAATTGGAAAATATGTAGGTACTAGTAGCTTTTGAGTATTAGAGCATTTGTTTTATCATACCTGGCGGTATTTTATTGACTCCACGTCGATAATGAAAAAGTTATGTAAAATAATAACTGTATCGGGTTGAACTATTTCAGGTCGTTATCGAGCCACGTTACGAACGCGGTGCATTCACGCATGCGCCAATATTTACGCATTCAATTATGTGAGCGCACATGTACCAATTCGTGAAAACTGAGACAAGGGTGCCGAGATGTAATTATAAGAATAAGTAACTAAATGTAAAAATGAATATTTAAATTATTCTAGAGATATGGACTACCCACGTTGAAAATGTATGCGTATCAAAACTCGGTTATTACTCTATTGTAATTTGAAATACATACATAAATTATTACCAACATCAATATTTCAAGTATTCTTGCTTACTAATCGCTAAAAAATTACAGCTCGTATATCGTTACCAGGAACAGTATTTCTAAGAAATTATTATTAGAATAGCTTACCTACAATCGATACAATATTTTATAAATCAACAAGTATTGCTTATATTTTATAAATAGACTGTGCCAGTAAGGTGAATGTCCCAATTTCTACTTATGTCCATATTTCTAGACTCTTCGTATTTTTTATGTTATTACAAATACCAAATGTATTACTAAACTATTAAAACAGATAAAGGTTTAATCGATTAAAAAGTATTACTTATAAGACCAGGAAGTAAATACAACACCTATAACAGACACAATATTATGTGAGCAGAAATTGCGACATTCATCTTCTCTCAATAAATTTTTCTTTTCTTTTTCAGGCACGACCGCTATACGGTAGAGCCTTATATTTTCGTCATCGCAAAAAATGTTAAACTACTAAAATCACATATTTTAGCCCAAAACAAATTTCTATTATGATAAAAGTTGATTTTGACCAATTTTAATTTTTTTTTGGGTGAGGATGTATGTATGTACGCTGTCAAATTAACCGATTTTCTCCATGAATTTTTGACGGATCGTTCCTATTTTAGGCCATATCCATCGAAAGGCTTCGATATGACACTTTTTAAAAATGGTGAAAAAACCATTTTTTAGCTATAACTTGAAAAAAAATAAATACACCTTGAAGTATAAATAGATAAAGTGCATGAACTAAAAAAAAATACATCTTTTTTGTACAGTAAACTTTTCTCTAAAATCAATTCCTTCCAAGATAACAGAGGAAAAACGGTAAAAAACGCTTAAATTGGCTAATTAAGACCGGATTTTGGGCATCACAGTGGACCCAGTTGTAGAGACAGTAAATGAATGCAAACGCGAAGCGCGAGCAATGACGTTTTTAACTTTAATTAGTGAAATTTCGCTTCTGAATTAGTGCAAACTCGCGATCACTGACTGAAATTAATGTATATTTATTGTCTTTCCCAGTGAACGTTGTACAAGTTTACTGATTAAGATAAACATTTTTAAACAATTATTATATTACCTATGCGTGATAATCTCGGGCGAAAACGCGATGGGGGATGCTAGTTATTAGTTAATTTTGTCATATTTATAGTCAAAATATTTTTATTTTATAGTATAGTGTTTGTATCAATTGCCTGAGACCATCTGAGGAAATGGTTCACTGCGTGAATTCTATATCATTCAGTATCAAAACTTATTGAATTTATCATAATTTAAAATTTAAAATCTACAATTGTTGATTGCTTTTAATAAGATTTCTCAATTCCTGACTATTATATATACTCATTAAAATCAGCACAGGAATATCTGAATTATAGACTTAACTTAACAAGAAATTTAATATCCAAACTCAATTTAAACTTTGTTACGCCGATCGATTTTTTGAATAGCCAAATGTTTTAATTAATAATATTGACAGGAAGTATATTGTAATTAATTTAAAGTAATTATTGGTATACTTAATCCAGATTTTTGATAAAAAGAATAGCTTTACTGTTATAGATTATTTGTTTTTAACTTATTGAATACAAGGCCAAGAGAAGGAAAAAATATACAGGAAGACCATTAATAAAGTTCGGTCGTTAGGGAGAAAAATTTTCCATCCCTTTAATTACTCCCCATAGGACGTGTAAAGACGCCAACGCGATCTGGTCAAATCGGTAAATCAGGAGAGAAGCTGACTACGCGGCAGTTCCGTCCGTCAGCTCATTGAATCGAAAGAGGGAGCGATAGAGATGGGAGCGAGGGACAGAGAGAGAAAGAGGAGAGGTATATAAGGATAGAGGGATTTAACGTATATAGATCTATAGGTTTGGGATAGTTGGGTTCGCAAGCAAAACCAGCCCCTTTTTGATCCTCTACATGTACGCGAGAGAGAGAGAGAGAGAGACATACACAGATCCCCAGACTAGAAGCATAATACACGTGCGCGCGCTCTCGCAACTGGGAAGCTCTCCTCTCATTAATAATAGTCGCTGGAGCGCTAGCCACCCGTTGACGTGAGAGGCACATAAATTCTCTGGCTGACGATCGCTCACATTGCGGATGAGCCTGAGAAACGAAAATTACCATTTCCCTCTCTCTCAGCCTCTCCATTTCTATGTGCGTCGCCAATGCCGTTTCCGATTTGATTGAGCAAATAAAAAGAGGAAAATATTGTTGGGGAAAATGTGTGTATGTGAAGCGAGCATGAAGCACGAGGGTATACAGCCTCGTGGATTTGTTTGTTTCTGTTTTTATTTTGCCTCTCTTTTTTTATAATTGAACCTGCAAAATATAGATGACTGGTCTGGAAAACAATAATTTTAGCGTATCGAAATTTCTATTTTATTTTGTTTACGCGAGTTTGGGGAAAAAAAACTATGTAGTAGAATCACTTATTATACTTTTTATTTGGCAGAAATGCAATTGCGTTGTAATATAATATTTTGTTATTTAATCTAATCGCGAATATATTTAAACATTAAAAAATATTACTTATGTCGACTGTACTCTACTATAAACTGACAAAGATTTTTCTATTGGTCTTACAATCAGATTGCCCATTAATATTGATTAGACTGTAAGACCAATAGAAAAATCTATCTCAGCGAATATATTTAATTTATCCAATTTGTAGTAATAGAAATCATCGCACGTGATAGTTTGCGGTCACATTAATTTATTTCTGTTTTTGAATTACGTATATAAAACAATAACTCATAACAAATATTCTTACCGTACAGACATTTCAACAAACAAATAAATGTGTCACAGCTCATCATATAATTAAATATCATGAATAAATGTAATGGAACAAAAAATAATTTACTATCACTCGCATAAACAGTGCTATCAAGCACATTAATTTCTCACACATCGATCCTCATGACATATCCCCCCAACAACAAAAAAAAGCGTCAGACTCCATTCCAGCATCCGTCAGAAGTAAGCGCGAGACAAACGCAACAACACGACACCACCACCAACATCAGCAGTCGGCGATATAAATTAATAAGAAAAGTTGCGATGAATTTAGCCGAGGTCTGAGTAATGCAATTCTATCCATACAGGATTAAAATCCCCTAGGAGGGACTTGGCCGGCCGAGGTTACGTCGGCGTGTATATGTGTGCGTCCCCACTTGTCCGCCACCCTCAGCCCCGGAAAGGTTAATTTAACTCGTATATATACACAGATACACGCATGTTTCCCTGGCGCGCGCAAAGGATAACCGACGCGTAATCCCATTCGATTGGGGTAGAGACTAGTGAGCGCGGCGGCGGCAGCAACAACACCACGACCAGCAGCAGCGTTTCGCTCGTGCGATACACACTGTATATACGAAACGGGCCTAGGCGCGTAATTATTTCGCTCAGCCAGTATATTGCAATAAGGGCATGGACTATACCGCCCGTGCAAGGCCGTTATTGTGTGTGTGCATGTAGCCGAGTGGTAGGCGCGCGCCGCGCTCGCACTCCTGGCTGGTAATTAATAATCGCGAGCGTGACAAAAAGCCTGCCGTTGTGTGTGCGGGCTTGTGTATACAAGAGGGCCGAGTGCGTGACCTCGTGCGCGGATACTTGACCGAATGCCGCCGTTGTTTATAGGCTGTGGGAATGACCCTTTTTTTCGAGAGAGGGAGTGAGAGAGACTGGATTTCGGGGGGCTGATATGCTATGGGGTGACGAGGGTTTGATGTGGTTTTAGGATCGGAAATTTGGCGCTTTTTTGT
This sequence comes from Megastigmus stigmatizans, assembly GCA_900490015.1. NCBI lineage: Eukaryota > Metazoa > Arthropoda > Insecta > Hymenoptera > Megastigmidae > Megastigmus > Megastigmus stigmatizans. Next base: position 16,730 of record UELV01101265.1, read on the forward strand.
CTTCCGTTATGTGGAAGAGGAGTTTTGCGCGGTTTTGATAATTCTGCGATAGGGGATCTGTTTATCGAAACATATTTGAATTAGATTCGAATTTTAATTTCCTACCTTGGAAATGGTACCTTTATTATTCCTCCAAACTGAAATGTGTAATAGTGTGAACTTTAATTTTAATTAATGAAAAATGAATGAATCTGGAAAAGTTGTAAAGAACTTTTTTTTAAATTGATTTCAGAAAATGCATCGCTGTATTTTTCTATTACTATCGGGTAATGCATCGTTTCAACGGGATTAAATATTTTCAGCATCTAAAATTGAAAATAATCTCTCTCATATCTACTGATTTTTATCCTTCGGAAACTTTTAAAACACTCTCTCCCAGCTTGCGCGCGTTTAAAATAATACAAACTTATACTTGCAATCTAAAAAAAACTACGGCTAGAATCCACAATCGATGCACTGACCCTTTAATGATCGAAATACACTTATGGCTCTGGCGAAAAGTATTTTCCACGGAAAAAGCGGGACTTTTAGTATAGAGAGAGAGAGACAGAGTGAGAGAGAGAGAGAGAGAGAGACGCCCAAATACATTGAATTAGATGTCTCAAAAATATTTTTGCCGTCCAGAGGAGTTTCGCCCAGCCAGCAATCCCAAGGCCCTCTTGGCTCACATATACAGATACAGCACACACACACATACACACACACAGATATATATATATATATA
>UELV01101269.1:0-27610 GCA_900490015.1 Megastigmus stigmatizans
GATATATCAGTATAGCGAAGTTATAGGTATATTTATAAATTATTTATATGTTTAGGAGAACAAGAACAGGCGAGCGTCTTTGAAATGTAAAATAAAAATGCGTTGCGAATCCAATAAGTAAATTGTCTAAAATAAGTATGTCAAAAAATGGTATATGAATTCAGGTTTAATTTGATAATTCTAGAAAATAAGAATTCTCCGCGATCCATTAAATAGAAAAACATATATAGTATATTGAATTCAAAATTTATTTTAGTTTTTAAAAACATTCTTCTGGTATAGTAATAATTAAGAGTAAATAAATTAAAAATTGCTGTACTGGTATAGTAATTATTAAAATAATATTTTCTAGAACTTAGCATACTTCAATTTTACTATACTGTCTACTAAACATTAGTAAACAGCGACTCTGTCTCACCATTGCTGAATATTATAGTAATTTTTCATGAAGTTTCTCGCAATTTTTAGTGAACTATTTTTCTCCGTGTATAAGTCATCTTCAAAATTCACAAGTAGGCACTTCTGGACTACTTTGTAGGGAATCGTATAAAATACCTTTAATTTATAAAAAATTCATACAAATCCATCAAGATTCGTCATACAGAGTATTACAAGTAGGTCTCAAAATACTGCTAAAGGAATTGTTTATTAGTAAGAAAAATTAACCTTTTAAAAAATTTGTTAAAAGTAAATTGTTATTAAAACGTTTAATATATTTAATATCGTAATTATTATGGTAGAATTGAGATTGATTTTCTTTAAGACATCCACAAGCTAAATTTTCGCTACTACGATCAGTTTTTGGTAATTAAATAGGTCGATAAAAAATTGTATTTAAAAGTTAAATTTCTTCTTGTAACGAAACATTATAGCTTCGTAGGCGCATATTTCTAAATGCGAATTTGTCTCAAATGGATGCACCCATATAGAGAATGTATAGACAGGTGGAAATTGTGCAACAGTCGGCATTTATAGGAAGTGACAAACGTTCCCCCGATTTGCATATAAACGTCGTTAAGCATCCGATAGTAAGCGCTTAGAAACTGATGTGCGCTTGCATAGCCAAATATCTGTAATATATTGTGATTTCGTTGCATTAGCATCCAAGTGCATGTATAATATAGTATATACACAACGCGAAGCTTGCCTTTATCAAATACTTTCTTTACCCTATGTATGACTAAGACTATTTTTATTTACAGATAACAAAGCTTAGTTTATTATAAGCATAATCAGTTAAGTTAACTTAGTGTTATATTGCGGTGAGTGAAACTACGTTTCAATAAAATTCTATAATCCCTTATAGAATGAGATGTTTTATTGTTAATATTTATGATAAAATTTTCTCATAAACTAGTGATTACTTTTAATGTTAATATTAGTTTTTTATCAGTTACAGGCAAAATAATTGCTAGAGGTATGTTGAAAAATGGGTTTATTATCGTTGCGCAATCGAGCTGCCGAATTCAATAACGGGTTATGCGCAGATTTCACTGGATACTTAACCACCGGTTTAATGTTGACAATCGTTTGCTTTTCGATTTCGACTATTCATAATGACAGTAAATTTTGTAGCTCATTCTTTTTTTGTATTTAAACCATTTTATCGCAATCTAATCTAAAAATCATTCCTTCGCCGCTTTTTTCTGGTCTCATGCGATTAAATGCCGTATAAAACTCTTATGTCATAATGTACTATTTTTTAACGCATGCATGGAAAATGCACCTTTTCGTGCCTATTTTCAGAGTAAAAACTGCACATTCGCACACTTATACGGAAACCTTTCACTTTTCCGCACTAGTGCGGAATGTAGATCGCTTTTCCACATTACCTAATGTGGAATGGTTAGCAATTGTCGTAAAAGTGGAGGAACACGCATTTTGTGCTCGGAAAATAGGTTAGAGAAAAAAGAACCATTTCCACACATTTTTTAAAAATAGTAGATTACGCCACTAGGGAGGAAAAAACTCGCCTTCGGCTCGTGCGTTTGCCTGCGCTTGTGTTACACACTTCCCATTCATGGAATAGTCTACTTTTGACATTAGTTGCACAATGCACTATTTCAAAACACGAATTTTTCAACCGCAAAAGTTGTATTATACGATCTTACGAACTTCAATTTTTCTACTGGTGCTAAAATCTTCTTTACTAGAAGAAGAAACGTGTTGAATAATTTCAGATCTTCATGTCTTAAGGTTATAAAGTAATGGCGATTCAAAATCATGTATGCCTATCACGCGGCTCGGTTTAAAATTTACATTCACTTTTGTACATGTACTATCTACTGCTTATTGTTTTCCGTGTACATGTTATTTATGTATATGTACGGCAGTAAATCTAACTTTGAAAAAAGCAGCTACTTATACCAACTGTAGAAACGGTTGCTTGTACTGTTAAAAAAGGTAGACCATAGCTTTTTCTTTTTCTGTACGTTACTTCGGCGTTTTAATGAATATGCTGCTTTAGCTGCATAAAAAACGTTAAATATATGCGAAACTTTTCCCATGTAACATTCTTTAAAATTAATTGTCAAAACCAAAATTCAAACGATTGTCGAAATTAGAACGGTGGGCAATTCATATCTTGCAAAATCCGCGCATAGCCTCTTAACAAATTCGCCACCTTGACTTATAATATCTATATTATGATATGATTCTTTGATCTTAATGATTGCGTAGTTGTAAGTACAATATCTATAATTTCAAAGAATATTTTATTCAAGTATAACAGTTGAAATGTTATCGTGCTGAATTTTTCGGAAAACTCAGTTAGAAAATCCATTTGTGAAATCGCAGAGAAAACATACGCAACATACATGATTTGCCTTATGCACACAAGGCGATATTATACCTTCTGGACATTCTTGGCTCTCGCAGCAGTGTCGGGTCTCTTCCGGAATCGTCTCGTTCTTCTTACAGCGCGCAGACGTAACCGGATCTCGCCCCAAAAGTTTCTGGGCCATTAGAGGCTCACTGGCTCGTCGAGCCTCGCCTCGTTTCGCCTCTGCCAAGTCGCGTATAAAAGGGGCACCGCTCTATATGTCAACAGTCCTCCTCACCGAGCGAATAGAAGAAAAAAGGATCGTCTGGCGAGGCAAGAGTGCCCAGCCCGTCGTCCTGCCGCCAGACAATTAGTCGGCGCTTCGCATTTTTCAACTCGCTAGTTCCGTCGCATCGGCCCCGGGCCTAGATCCTGCTTCCAGAGTAAAGCCATCAAGACCTGCTTCATCGGTGCGCTGCGTAATCGAATTGGCGCCGCTGGGACTTTTGCCCGATACAACGGATCGAGTGCCGAGAGCCGAGGATTCAGAACTCCTTTGGAATAATTCATAATCCGGAGGATGATGGCCTGGAAGCTGCAAAGTTGATCGGGTTGATGAAATTAGTGGGGAGACCAGGGCTTGTAAGCGTTGCGTATATACAACGATGCAGTTTGATCATCGATCCAGTGCGACTTCGCATCCCTGTATATAAGGAAATTAAGTTAGTCGCGGGAATGCATAAGCTTTTAAATCGGCTGTCCTAAAAAGGATGACCCAGACCTGAAGACGCGTACAGTCCAATTTTGACCCGCAAGCGTTGAAAGAAATAACGAGGCTGAATTCGATTATATATAGTTCTTTCGACGGTATATAAGGAAGTGCATGACTTGGAGTATCGATCGGGGCCAAGTTTGATAAGATCCGACGGAAATGAACGAGTTGCGTAAGCCATGCCAAGACATAACAGAGAAAATCGCGTCTTCGCTGAATACACACGACGGGATGCACCCCCGGCGATAAAAGAATGCCGATTTCATTCTTGCGCGGGATGACGAAAGAGTTCGGAAGTTCGTTCCGAAATTAACGATGCCCGTCGTCGCAGGTCAGCGACATTATTTTCTTTGAAGACATTATTATGTTCGAGATGAGTCGAGATAAGAACAGAATTTCCAGAAAGCATGTGGACAACAGCATGTACGAACTTTTCATGTAATTAGGCGATAACTTTTTACGTATTCCACGTAAAGTTTTTATATTAGAAAACTAATGGTACGGTTTACTTTTACGGGTAACACAATTAAATTTTTTATGATCACCCGCTTGCGCACATGTACGCAGTTCTCCTTGGAATACGTATGGAGGATACTGGAGAGCACGCGCGACCTTTTAACATCTCTCATTTTACTACTGACGAAGACAGAGTGTCTCAACTGAAGATCAAAAGATAGATCTCGTTAGTCGGCAAGTCATAAATAGCAAACCTCTAAGGGCGCTCGCTGCTATCTTTCTCATCCGAGGTGTTTGCATAATCTATCATTCTTCCCGAATTCGGCTGTGTGTGTGGCTGTGCATGTGCATGCGTGTGTTTGCGTATGTGGTATTGCCGAGGCTGATACTGGTACATGCGGTCTGGTATTGTGTACATAAGTACACGGAGCTTTCCACAGCTGCTGGTCGAATCCCGGGGATTAAATAATGCGCTGCCGCGCTATGCGCCATTTTCACATCCCTAAGGAGCAGGTAAATCAGATCCTTACGTGTGCACACACACACACACACACACACACACACACATACACACACACATGCACTTAAATATATAGTCACGGTACACAGAGTCAAGAAATACAGGCCAGGATAAACTTCCCACTCAACCGCCGGTATATTGCGTGCAATGCGCGTACCGCGTGTTTTATAATTTAAATGCTGCTTTACGACCTTGCGGCCTGGCGTTCGCTTTTAATGAGATCTAAGTAAAACGTTTTACTTAAGCTATAGGGGTAAGAGATTTCGCGATATGCGTTCGGACTAAATATTAAATTTCTGCTGCAAACATGCATATGGGTTTTTAATTACCCGGGTAGCACTGAAAATGCGATTTGTGGAGGAATCAATTTCGTGCCGGTGGAACATTGCGCACTTTGTTCTTGAGATTTCGTCTGTGCAATATGAATTTGCAGTGCTGGTCTACTGCGAAAATCTCATGGTCGAAGTTAGCTTTGCATTTTTGCTTATTTCACGAATCGTATATTGACGATTCCATTGAACCCCATACAACCCATTGAACTGCGAAAATCTACTGGGTCGGTTTTTTTTTCAATATAATATAATCTAATTTTGACATATGGGAAGGTGGGGTGATATAAGTATTTCCAATTATTTGAATAACAATATTGTTTACGGGCCAGTATTTTTTAAAAATATGTATAATAGTATTCTAAAAGATAGTCTCAAAAGAAAATACTTACAATAAATTATAATGAAACAGAAAATAGGAATGTGCAAAAGGCTTCAAATATTGGTGCCAATCATTCATTTGATCCCATGTAATTTGAATTGCTCATTATTTACAAGACAATTAATAAAACAATAAAATAAACATTATTTCATGTCAAAATGTAACAAAAATTAAAAAATCAAAAAGACGGTCTTTGGTTCCCGCGCCTAGTCTATTTATCCTTCCAGCCATATGAATTTTAGACCCTTTTCGAAGAACATTTATAGGTTCATAGTTATTGATTCATTTATAACAATTTATGAGAAGTACAGTAAGAAACTTCCGAAACATTGCTTAATTAATAAAAAAAGTTAGTAACTTAATAATTTTGTAATAATTTATTGGCTTGTCGTGATTATCATAGTCATTCATCAAATAAAATCTTTAACAACTAATTTTAAATAAACATAAAATAAATTTAAACAAATTATTTTAAAATTTTAAATTCATTGATTGTTTTTATATCTCTTATACGGGACTATAATTTTTCCAATTTAGATAGAAATTAAAGATGTTGTTTGAGTTTTATTGCTTCTTTCATTGTTTTCTAATTGTTCATATAGAAAAGGGTTACCTATAATTTGAGACCTTATTCAATAATATTTATTGCTTAATACTTTTGTTATTTTTAAAAATACGAGTTTTAATGGTTAGGTAATTATTAATCAATTTATTTATGAATTTATATTAAATTACTTATATATTGGAACAAATGATCGAAAAAGCTAAGTGCCAATGAATTGAAAGCGGTTTTTTTTATTGTTTTTTTTTTGCGTTCTGAACAATGATATAAGTTTTATAAGGCTAGTATCTTATTACAAAAGAATTAAACTTTTCCTTTCATTACATTTTTTATAATTTTTCTGTCAAATAGAGGAATTAATTTATTATTAAATTAATATTTTTGTACTCTGAATAATGGTATAAAAGTTATACATCTTTCTTTTCGATACAAAAATTTTTTGTTTCTCTTTCTTTTGGAGTAATCATAAAATAAGTATCACCAGGTTTTCTCAAATTGGTAATATAAAGTTCAAAAGGCATCCTTTTATCAATTAGACATTCAATTATTTTTATCCGTTTATTATCGTGGTATATAAACATATACCATATTTCATTTTAATTTAAGCATATTAAGAGTCTGTAAGTTATCATTTATATTTATCTTGCTTGAAATACATTTTTGCTAATGAAAGAATTACCTATTCATGATCTTTAATTTTAATTTTTTTAACTCATCTTCACAAAAGGACAATGAAAATTGTAATTTAATCGCATTTACGTCCGCATTCAGCATCGGTTTCATTACGTACAGCGTTTTCCAGGTTAACGTACATTTCCATTTTACAATAAGTGGCACTTACATGATCATTATTTCATAAAGCTATTGTTATGCGGTTTGTATCCTTTAATATTCTTGTTTTAATTAACAATCATTTTATATTGTACAAAACCTCATTGCTATTTTAATTTTCTGAGGTTCGTTATAAAAACATACATTGTTTTCAAAACAAAACTAAACAGCATTATTTCACTAAAATAGTCATTATACCGCAAAATAAAGGCAAATATTATCAGTGAAACAAGTGCCAGCTTTCACACGAGGCGACTCAGCTTAATACAATCCACATTCATATTTTCAACACCTCTTATGGACGTTACCTTGAGAGCTTCAGCCACACTATTGTTAACTACACGAGTGCATAAATTTCCCGCCATTGAATTGGTTGATCGGTGCGCAAGCGATCGCAAGATAACATTTCGCGCGACATATTAAGACTACGATTCGCGCACACCAGGTCCCCAATCAAACACGCATTTGACTCTCTCATATACATATATATACATAAGCAAACATGCACACAAGAATAGAGTCGAGGCGGCAAAAGGGCGAGCTTGCGTGAGACACGTAAAAGTGACCCACTTTCGTTGGGATATCTATCCTGAGATCCGCTATCGCTCGCCACGGCGTCTTTCGCGAAGCCAGGCGCCTAATAATTCAGTTTGCGAGAGCGAGAGGGAGGAAGCGAGAGAGAGAGAGAGAGAGAGAGAGAGAGAGAGAGAGAGAGAGAGAGAGAGTTGCTGCAGCCGCGAAATCGGTTTTGCTTTGGTCGGTTGACTCCATTCAAGGTCGGCCCAGCCGCCAGCCAGCCTCCGCTTACACGTCCCCGCGCTTTTATGATGCGATGCACGAAAATCAATGGCTTTGCATCCACTCTCGGTTTCCTCCCTTCCTCCCTCCTCTCGCTCTGTCTCTCTCGCTGTCCCATTCTCTCTTTCTCTCTCTCCTTGTTTTTCCTCCAGGCAGAGTTCTTTGTTTAAATACCGGCATTCTGGCTAAAGTCAATAGCATTCGGTGATTGTGTATATGCATGCGATTCGAAGTTTGCAATGCCGAGTTCAATATAGCTGATTCTGTAACCAGACGATATCTGCCGTTTATTTCGAGTTAAACTAAAGTTGATTTGTTTTTAAATGATTATTTCGATTTTTTTAATCATTTCCTATTGTTTACCTCTGGGGATGTTGGAAAGTTGGAACTGAATTACTTTTAGCTTTTAGGAAACATGGCTAAATTTTGGGTTTTGTTTATTTGAATTGTAAAATGAGTCAAAAAATAATAGCTTGTTCTACAATGCAAATGCAAGCTTATTATCACTTTTAATGCCTTTTTTGTAATATTTTCTACATTTTGATTAAATGGGCCTTAATCTGGGTATTAAGGTCTATTGGCACGGACGACGAGACATGTATCTCATATTATTTTCCAAAGAATATCTCTGTAAAGTTTTAGTAAAATCCGTAAGTCGGAAGGTGTAAACTCTCCTTGTTAGATGAATTATTAATTAAGAATTCCAAACCATTATACTGGCATGATTTATTTGTCCTTTAAACTGAAACTTCGAAAACCCAAAATAGTCATAAAAAATATAATAATTTATAAGTTCTTTCTGTATCTAAGATCGATAAGCTGAAGTGGTAACAATTTATTGTTTTTATGGATGCATTTGTGACAAAAAAAAAATTTCTTTTGATATTAATTTTAAATGTATATACACATTTTTTTCTCTGAAGTTTAATACAAATATCACAGAATTAGGTTTACCAAGTACAAATAAAGCTAGAAGCTTTATAACGTACAATCTAAATAAAGGTGTTTGAGGAATCGAGTTCGAGGTATAAAATTAAATGTGTTTATAGATACGGTTTAGCGTGTGCCCCGGTAAACTGACATGTGAACTGTATATTTGAACACGCACGCATGGAGCTCACGCGAGCATATGTCCGTCTGTCTACGCGTACACTTTGACGTATCATAGATGTCCTGCGCAGAAACAATGTGTCTATATTAAGCATTGGACAACTGAAGATTTATGCACTTGTGGAAGAGTAACATTCGCAGGAAAGCATTTCCGTGTACGCTATAGATATTTGTTACTTTTTAAATTCGCGTTGATCTATAGTATCTACTACAAATTTTGGTATGTGCAGGAGGTATGACAGCACCTATTCCTATAAATAAATAAATCTAAATGCATTATACAAATATTTTTTGGGATCCAGGTTTTATTTATATTCTTTAAAAAATTTTTGTTATACTTATTGTGCTCAGTTTTAATTAATGTCAGAGTATAAGATTTAACATTTGATAATAATATAGTTTGAGTTCAAGGTTTAATACTGTAGGTCATTTAAGATAAATTGGAAAGAAAAGCTCAGTAACAACAGTAACTTTGAAATTTTTTACAAATAAACAGTTATTTGCACGAATTATAGATGTGTTATGGTCACAGCTACAGAAAAAAAACCTTATGTATAAAGAATGCTTAAAGAAAATAGCCAGGCGTTTGTTATCAAACTACGGACTCAGTTTTACAATCTCATGTAAATCTGAGCAGGTCACATGCTAATGTGTAGATAATAATCTACATATAAATAAAATAACAGCTTAAATCTTGGATTATTTTAATGTTTTTCGCATCTTTTTCTTTCATGAATTGCAATAAAAATTGATAATCAATTAATGATTAATTCATGATAATCGTTTTAAAAAAGAAAGGAACCAGTTTAAAAAAAGCAAAGGTACCGGTTTATTATTAAAACATTATACAGAATAAAAAGTTTCACAGAGTAATAAATGACAAATAGATATTAGTCAAATAAATTAAATTAATAAACAAAATTTATTTACTATAAGAATTCAAATGATTGTTACAGTATTAAAAAAAATGTAACGTGAAAATGATCATATAGTAAATAAATTTTGTGAGTCTCCATGAAGATTCTAAATATTGTTCAATAAAAACGATGACGAAAATAGCTTAGATAAATAATCGTCATTCTTCTCGGAAAATTTATCACTAATTCGATTCATATTATTTTTATATTTTTTAAATGCACGTCTGCGAACAATGGCGGTTATAAGTCAAAGCTTATGACACACTACAATACGAGGTCTGCATTTGCTATTCTTGAAAAAGAAGGAAACTGCACAAAATAGTGCAGCAAAAATGAGTATAAAATTATTTATTCAGTATTCTGAACACTTGGTGCATTGAAATATGAGATAAATTAATAGTGTACTTTATTTTAAATATTTGAAACTTTGAACCTAAATATTAAATTATAACATTTTAATTTTTAGAAAACACAAGTATATGTTTAAGTTGCAATAAAGTAGCAATTTTGACACCCTTAGCTCGTTAGCTGTCGTAATTGCTAAAATTAGATGTCCTTCATTTAAATAACAGGAAGTTGACACACACACACACAAGTTTATAATCTCAAGAAATAAAATTCTGTTCCCATATGAAAACAGTGGTTCAAACGCAGTATACTCATTAGCACGAAAAGCTAATGAAATCGTACACGGAAAAGCTCAATAAAATTAGTCATTACCCCTTCAGGAAAACACTACGTTTAGCCTACTTCTTTTTTCTATCAAGTAGAGGAAAGCGTTGCGTGCAGCTCTCGAGTGTTTTCCTTGAACTCTGATTCTTTGATCTGGAATTTTTTTACATTTTAAACCAGCTATTAAATATTTTTTAATAATTTTATAGTCGTCACAATTCTCAATATTTAAAATTGCTTTGACCAATGCAAAATCAGACGTAAACTAACTTTTAAAAGTCGAATTATTAAAGATATCATAAATTTCATATAAAACCACACTTTTTACCGTGTGCACTTATGGTTAAATCCATATTCCATATACTTAATAAAATTGCTATTTATATTTAACAGTAACGATAAGTCCTGCTTTCAACTTCTTTCATTTCCTCGTGTCAGTCAGGTATACGTTTAACTTGTAATATTATTTATTTTGGTAATTCCTGGTTCCTTTGGTTGCAAAATGGAATTCGGCTAGTACTTTTTAACTTACAACAATATTTTGTAAGTATTTGTCTTTTTTCTTGAGGCATCCGAACTTTGTTTCTAAACATTCCAATCCCCCAGCGTTTGATCAAGTTTTCTCTTGATTGGGTCTGCATTATACTATAATAACTATCGTGATATACCCCTTACATAATCGATTGGGATTACACTCTCTCTTCGTTTACTTCTGTTTTCAAACAGCATAATATCGATTTTGTAATTAGCGCTTTCAATTTGTAATCCTTCAATCCACTTTATACGTACTAAATTGTTCAGCTTATATATTCCGTGTATCTAATTTATCTTCTCTGCGTTCGAATACAGACTTCGCAATTTTTGCTGGATAACTAATCAGAAGTATAACATTTGTTTTATGTGAATAAATTGATATGTAAATTCTTGCTAAAACATTGAAAGAAATTGATAAAATGTTGTCAATTTCTTATTGGATACGTACATAGGAGTGCTGCTTATATAAATCAGTATCAGCGTTTAACCCTTTCAGACCTGAATTAGTTTCTGACGAGGGAACGTTTTCACAATAAATCTAGGATAATTCATGGTCATTTTCAAGTCGATTTCTGTAATAAAATTATTTTTTATTTTTTTGTGTTTTCTCGGCTTCTATAAGGTATACGATAACTTGCAATCTCATTACGAGATATGGAATAGGCCACTTTGATCTGATACATAACAATTTATAGATCCACTAAATCGACAACAATCAAGCTAGTGTAAGCAGTTACCTATTAATTATTGTGCACAGCTCACTGAAACAAAAATTTTAAGCTTATATTTTATCGCTTAATGTCATGTGCTATATTGGATAGCCAAAGCCGAGTCAAGAAATCACTGAATATCTGTATGTATTATCATAGCGAACACTTATTGACTAAAGAACTAATCAAAATCATATATACATTTTATTTACACAGAAATATAAACTGCAATTCTTTTATCCGAGTTTATTCTTGTACCAAAAAAGAAAATTGATTTCAGCATAAAAACAGACTCTCAGTGACGTATTTCGATAATGGATATCCAATTAATTGAAGCTTTGTTTCCAGACGGCTCCGCACAAGCGATAGCACTGCGCGACAATCTCGGCGATTCGGAGCGAAAAGCACTCAAATAAAATTAGGCATAACTGGAAAGCTCTGGCGATCGATCTTTCCTCCCATTTATCGACCACTGCTATAAAGAGCTCTCGCCCCCAAGAGTCGGGAGAGAAAGAGAGGGAGATAAAAACACGCGCGCACGCAGTCGGCGCACAAAGGCTACCCCAGCTCCGCTGGCCGGAACAAAAGAAACATTTCGTCCCGTCGCGCACATCCGCGATCCCCAAAAATAGAATGAATTTTATCCGAGAAAGGCAGCGCGGGACTCCCGATTAATTATATGTACCCACCTCCTCCGAACGATACGGCCGCATCGACAACAGCGCGCAGCAGCAGCGGTAGCCCCTTTCGGCTCGTTTTTCATTTGTATTTTGCGCGTCCACGCGGCGTGTGCGCGCGCGGCGGTGGCGGCGGTGGCGGCCGATCGATCGAAGGCATTTGCGGCGCGCCGTTGGCTTCGGGCCGGCTGCAGAGCGGCTAATGTCAAGGTCGCCACCGCCACCGCCACCGCCACCGCCACCGCCGCCGTATACTCGTGCAGACGGTACAATCGCGCGATGCAGTCGGCGCCGTTGCCGAAATCATTGATCGCTCAAAAGTATTTCGATAGCGAGGTACACGGAGGTGGAGGTGGTGCTGGTGGTGTACCGAGAGCGGCTGTTCTTTTGTCTCTCTCGTCCCCCGGTGCCAAAGCTCAAGTGGAAATTGGCCCTATACATCGCGGACGGAAGCGATCCTCGACCGCCCGCGCCCCTGGTACAGCGAATATATACATCGTGCGGAGGCGAGATGAAGAGGTGAAATTACTCTCGCATCGATCACGGAACTAGTGTGCGAATGTTTCTTTCGCGAATATATGTATAGGTTGTGTAATACAGGGGTGGCGGTGGCGCTCTCCGCGGTTGAGGCGAAAGTGCATAGCATACGACTGCTACACGCCTGAGAACATTCGGAATCGGAAACACTCGGTTCTTGCTGGGCACACGATGTGTGTTGGTAGGGTGTCAAGGCCGAAGTTAATTGCGCAAGACTTCCGTCATTTGCGGCCCGTGCGCGGCAACCGTCCCGTGCTCTCGGCTTTCTCTCTCTCTCGAGCGAACGGGCTTCGAGCGACGCCGGTGTGTATGCACGAGGTCGTCTAGAATCCACTTTTACAAATGACATTAGAATTTTATTTTTTCTTCTTTCGCTCTCCCGCTCGCTCCCTCTCTCTCCCTCTCTCTCGCTCTGCTTTATCCCTTTCAGAAATAACTTCGACTTTATAACTGTTTCTGTGTGTATATATATATATATATATGAGAAACTGGCGATGAGAGAAAAAGAATACGGCGAAACGCGAGCGCGCCGAGCGAGCGAAAAAAAAGGCGCCTTTGAGGCGAGTGTAAGTGCTCCTTTGAATGCACGCTGCTGCTGCTGCTGCTGCTACTGCTGCTTTGACGAAATATTTTTCGTGTTGTAAACCAGCGAGATTCTTTATTTTTGTTACTAAGATTATATTTAGATGCCAGTGTGATGTGTGTGTGTCCCTTTGTGCGCAACAAATCACCTACACTGTACATTTTCTTACTTTTCTTTAGAAATATCTATAGTGCGATAAATAGATTTTCAAATTTTATGGAGGATCGAACAAAAGCTGGGAGAGGGAAAAATATGGATTAAGCGCGAGAGTTTTATCGTCGTCTCATTGCTGATGTATCTATCGGGAGTGTTATATTTATCGCGCGTGTTTTATTTTTCGAAACTGCTGGCGAGAGAATCTCGATTTTATAAAAAGAATCTCCTTATAAATAGAAAAAACATCAATGGATGTACGCGGTCATGATCCAATCATTAATTTGAAATTGCAAAGCTGTAGAGATAGCGCGGTACGCTCGCTGCGTTAAAGTCGATAGTACAAGCCTCGGTACAAGCAGTTCGGATAAGACTTGCTGTATTTACGGGTCAAAATTTGCGATCGATTGCTTGACTTCATGGCTATCAGTCTTAAATAATCCGTCTATAGTAACAGAGTACGTATACTTTTGCGTTCTATCGACGAATGACTTCGTCGAACTGAAAATGTACATGCTCTTTTTGTTGAAACTGACGATAGACTATTTTGTAGTAAAGTTTTTCTATGGTTTAACGTTCACAAAGCATCAATTATGAAAATGGTTGAATGCACAGTTAAAGTTAGCTAAAATCACGTACGTCTCCATTCGCACGGAAATTTAATTAATAAAACACACTTGCATGCACATGGAAAACTTGTTCAAACTGTATACGCGTGTCTACTGTTTGGAAATAACAATACGAACTTTCACCAAAAAACGAATATCAAAGCAACAGTAACACACATTTAAAGTTCCGGAAAGGTTATATGAAAAGAAAAAGGTCAGTTTCGATCGAATAGCCAAGCTTACAGTTCTCTGTCATCTTAGAGCTGGTCAGTTCTTAGCCGAGCAGCTCGAGGGTGGAGCTCTCCTCAGACTTGATATTATAAATTTATTGGGTTTGTCGAGGCATGCCAAGCTATATGGGAGTGCCGAAATTCCAAATGCACGTTGTCTACTATTATCTCTCTCTCTCTCTCTCTCTCTCTCTCTCTCTGGCGGGCCTCGAACGCGGAAATGGAACTTCCGGCCCTTCCGGGGCGCGCGCGCGCGTGCGAAACTCCCGCGTTGGCACGTCGCTATCCCAGTCACCCGCGAACTTGGACATTCCCGTCCAACGGCGTGGCGCCGACTCGACCTATACCCTTCGATTTACCTCCGCTCGCTAGTTCCTCCGATGCCCTTCCTCGAATTCCCTTTGGCCGCACGTTCGCGGCCGCTATAAGTTGTCGTTGACGTTGCGCCGCTGCTACTCCTACATTGACCTAAACAAATTCGTGATTTATGGACAAAGTTAGTCTTGCTCGAGGCTCGAGCGTTTATTTGAGCGTCCGCTTTAATAATATTGTCCAGAGGGTGAAAGATCGTCATAAAGAGCTTGTATTATATGGACGGGTCTTTGAGGTTAAACTTGCGGAATTTTGTAAAAGTAAGAGGATTGATAAGTTTTTTTCTGATACGATATTCTCCATGTTACTAAAAATAGTATAAGGTTCGCAGATGCTCTTGGAATTTTATTACCAGAAGGTATAGATATGATCTTCTTTATATGAATTTTGATCTCGGTATCTTCCGCTATTTCGAGAATTTTGTAAGATTTCAGTTAGTCGTTTTTGTGTGTCATGTTAAAATTTGAAATCTACAGAAAAATATTCTTATAAAATTTATACCCTTGTAAATATGTTTACAACTACGTGTATACTAAAAGTTAAAATGTAAATACCAATAAATATAGTAAAGTTTCAATAAAAAAGTAAAAAAAAACTTCATTTATAATAGTACTAAATTCATTCGCTGAATTTATTGTTATTGCCCCGGATCTGAAATCGGAGATAAATATTTCCTTCCACGGAAGAACCGAAGTCATAAACCCATATGTAGTTCAAGCATATCGCTTTGACCCACATAGGTATTAGTCTACATCTGGAAATCAGTTATAATTCCGTATCGATTGAATTATGTACAGATGACTGGAAGGCGATGCGGCGGCGCTCGAGGGAATCGAATGAGAGCAAGAGTCTCATATACGTAACATCGAGGCGGAGGTACATAAACTACCTGTGCATAAACTTCTCGGCACCCCTAGATCGAATGAACAAAAGGCTCGGGCACGAAACTCGAGGATTACATCAGCTCCGTGCCAACTGAGTTTCCTCGTCGTGCGGGCGTAATTAGCGCGATTCCTTGACTTCCGCAATGCTGCGCTGCCCAATACCTGCCTCGCACTATACCTTCGGGCTTAAGTTTCCGCGAGTGGCAGCTGTGTGCAGCTCAACTGAGAGGAATCATCAATATGTAATTAATCCATAAATTGCACAGTGCGGTAATGAAGCGCTCGGTTTACTCATCTCCATGTGAGTCGACGAATATTGACGTGTGAATTTCCTTTTGAAATTCATGAAATTTCATGTTGAGCATAGATCGAGCAGGATTAAATCCATCGTTAGTAGATAAGTAATGGAGTTTCTGGACACCCTCCCCCCTTCTCCCGTCCAGCAGCCTTTTACATACCTGTGCAGCCAAGGGCTCTGATTGGTCGGGCCGTGCAGGTGCAAATACGTCACATGTTCTAGAAGGTTCTATGTGCGAAAAGCAGATATTGCATCATAATTTAGCGATGTCTAATGAGAATGAGTGCGAGAGAGAGAGAGAGAGAGAGAGAGAGAGAGAGAGGGGGGGAGCGATTTGCGAGGCAGTGTGTGACCAATTCATCTAGCATCTGACTATATATATCCTTAACATACGTAGCTGATTTATACGTGAAGCTTGTCGTGGCGGCAGTAAATAAGGAAAGATGGATAAGAATGATCAAAACATCAAATAAATAATTCAACTACATTTATTGCTTACAATCTCGGTATATTTTTCAATAGTACAGACTCGATGACAGATTTCGACCTTTTTATTCGCATTCTTAAATGTTTTCTATCGCGCGCTGCCTGCTCCCACGTCCCTCAACGAGCAGCGCGACTCGCATAATCCTACATGCACATTACGCGAACAGTGGGTTCCTCATTAAAATTTAAACGCTTCATTTTATCGCTTGAGTATACAACAATAACTCATACAATAATTTCCATCGGGTCCCTCCGGAATAGTACTTTAGGCACCAGCTTGATTGGGTTAATTGTCCTACGCAAAACGAAGAATGCGTATGGCTATTAACCCACTCAAGCAGCGGCCATCCGATGTCCGCCGTTGCTTGTTAAGACATGTCCGCTCGCCACTATTCATCCGCGACAGTTTCCGCTCCATGTTACGACTTGTCTGCGCGCATCAATTTACGATTGAGTCCACAGCATTAGTGTCGACACAATCGGATAAAGTATTATCATCACATTTTACTGATTCAGAAGGTTTGTTCTTCGATGTTTATAATTCTTATCCTCCATTTCTTTTATGATGCGTTTTTTCTCCATTATAGCAAAAGTGTTGTATATTATCTGTCACTGCTCGACTCATACAACCTTTGAAATGGTAAAGTATACATTTCCAATAAGTGCTTTCAGTATTAACATTCGATCTCTCTTTGTGGAAAAGATTGTAATCTAAAAGTAGTTCCTCTCCACCCTTTAGAGTTTGTATAAATTTTGGAGTCATCCTGGATGATTCTAGATCCTTGTCACATAGAATTTCACTTCTTTCATTTAATGTTAACGTTTCTACTTTTCACAGTGATGTAGATTATATACGACACAAAGAACATTAAAATAAAACAACTTTGTGCATAAATATGTTCAAAATTGAAAGTTAAATTTTATATCCTAATGCCTACAGTATAGCTTTTATAATCTTTCAAGAAATTTTAGCAATTTTATATTGTTTATCAACAAACGATAATTTTAATTTCATTTTGAATAATAAGATTATTGGATTACTCTTCCATAAATTATGTTCAATGTTTCAAAATTAGATTATCGTCGGTGTTTAGTGAATCATCAATTCAAAATATATCTTGATCCGCATTATCATATTTCAGGTCGTGAATTCTTTCAAAGCTCCTAAAGCCGATTGATCGCAAGAAGCCATCATTGTGCGGTATACTGCATACTAATACTGCATTACAACTAATGGCAGTGCACTTAATACTAAATATACTGCCGTCATTATCGTTGATTACAAGTAATGTGAAATTGAAGATGGACCATATTTTAAAATCAAGGAAGCGTTATTTAGAGTACTGGTTAAAGTTTAAGGTTTTAGATTATTAGAAAATCCCTCTAAAGGTTTCAAAGTAAATTATGAATCGTAAAATGATAAAATTTGCAAAACGAATGAATAAATAAAATGAATTAATGAATTAAAGTGAATAAGAACCAATTACAAAAATACTTTATAATGCTTTTCTCTTTACAAATAATTTGTAAATTGAGTGTTTTCACATGAAATAAAGTTTCCGATGAACAATCCCTAAAATTTTGATCCTCAAAATATAAATTTTTACTCCTACAAATTCTCAGGGACCCCAATAATATATATATATCCTTAATAAATAAATGCGCATTCGTTGATCTCTATTCGCGCTCCAAATTCTCAAAGAGAAATGTCTCTCAAAATTTGTATTACCATCGTAATTTCTGCTTCTCCGAGGGAAATTGGAATTGGCTTTTCGAGCTTTTTCCTGAGAGATAGAGAGAGAGAAATACAGTGTCTCGCTCGCGCACATGAAACTTAGGCGAGTTGTACAAATCGACACGGGAGAGTTCGGCTTCACGCTGTTCAGCTCCAGCCGAACAAGTGCGCGAGTCGAGCGAACTGCTGTAATCATAAGATCAGCGTTTATCGCCTGTACGTAGATTTGCTTTTTACTATTTTCGCCAGGACTGTATCAGGCGATGCCGTCGACGATGCACTCGCGCGATTATATATATGCGCGCAACCGAAGAAGTTCTCGAAGCGTAACGGAATCTTTTGTGAAAATCGCTAGGGAATGTAGAGGGTCACGGTTGTATAGCAGTGTTCGACTACAACGACTATACGACTACGACGACGACGACGAGGAGTAGAGGAGAAGACGAGTAAAGCTGGGGCTCCGATCGTTTCGACCGATTGAAATCACGCGAAACCTCACTTAAAGACGAGCTGGAACGTCACTTTCCCTCCTCCGCAGCTCGAGAGCTGGCAGAATCTCTTATTGAAGAATACTGCTGTCTTGTTCCCTTTATTTACGGAGAAAAGCTTATCGTGACTTTTAGCGAGCTCGCGCGCAATACTCGGATTGCCGTTTCTCTTTTTACTTCCATCGAGCCGTTGCTCTGCAATGGAATTATATTCGTATTGACTAAGGCTAATGCGGTGATAATAAGACACTTTAAAAAATACTTTTTTTATACCTGAGAGTGCGAAGTTGATTTCGCGTCCTAGGTACATAATACACTTTTTTGATGTATTAAATTTATATAAGCAACTGAAGAATTTTACATACATTAAAACTTCTTCAGGGATAAATTCAGTTTATAATGATTGTTTAGTCGTTGATATAATGTTTATTAGTTGTCTACGCCAAATATATTTGTCATACTATAGTTATCCTGTGGAAGTATTTACCTGCTTTCTGCTGTCATATAATAATATATTATATATTAATATGTCATATGTATATATGTCATATTAAGTTATATCTTAATTTTTGATTACTTTAACTAAATTTTGAAAGTTCTAGAACAAAGCGATCTATTTGAGCGATGTGGCATAAGGTGACATAAATGACCCAGTGACTGGAAATGACTAGTGAATGGACAGCACTAGTGTCTAGACGTGTTCGACCAATCACAACCAAGAAAATCGCCCAGACACTGGGGGTATCTAATCGCTAGTACATGATCTTAAGTGTCTATACACTGGGTCATTTACCTTATTTATTTTTTAAAAATTCATGAAAATAAATCCGAAGCTTCGATGTACAACGTCATTTTCGGTTACTATAATCAGGAGAGTATATGCGAGCTCATATAATTGTCAGCATTGCTTTAGGTGTAGTGTGTATGAACGTTGTGAAGATTGTGATGAATAACTTGATTGCTCATTAGAGCCGTTTTTTGAGCTACTTTAGAGATGTTCTGCCCGTAAATCTTGGAAATATCTATTGTTATAAATAAAATAATATTATGCTTTGCTTTTCTATTATACGATACACTTATTTTAACATATCAAAGAAGATTATTAAACCAGATTAATGCATTGTAAACTGACTTTCTTCCAATATCTTAACCCGAAATCAATATGCGAATAAAGTGTAGAAAAATATGTGTTGGTGTTGTAAACTGAATATGTTATACCATTTGAAGAAATTTGTATTTGTTAAATGTAATTATTTGCTTTTGTATGTTATAGTTTATAGACTACTAGATGAATTAGGTGGTTATATACGGCCGAAAAGCGAGGGACCTTCTGACATAACGCCTTTGATCTCATCGCTTTTGAAAATTTCCGGTGCTCCACTATTCGATCTATACGTAGACGCGGACCTTTACGACATCACGAAAATGGCCGTTTTTTTGGACTTACCGAAAAAGTACCATTCCGACATGTTTATAAATGACGTACCGGTAAGTTACAATTATTCTATGTTTTTATTTTACAATGTATTTATTAATTAAGAAGTATATAAATGGCAATCGAAAATAAAAATGAGTATTTAAAATAGTTGTAAAAATAGAAAAAGGATAGGTTAAATACATGATTAAACAGACTCATTGAGCGCTAATTACCCTATCGAATTTCTGATTCTAATTAAAGAAAAAGCAGGAAACGCTGTAATTTTGTCGCCAATATTGAATAGCCGTACTAAAGAGTTAATTCTAGCGAAAAAAGTATATTGGGCTCGACAGTAAATCCATGTCGGAAATAAGGCATCTGGAAAAAAGCTGTTAATATTATTTCTGTTAATTCATGATTAAATACGCAGTTTATTTCTAATATTAAATTGAATGAGATTTTTTACTTGATTGCTCAGAATAAAACATCAGAAAGTGCATATGGATATCACAATGAAAACTATTGTGTAATATTGACTGATCCGCCAATCTGAGTGACATCCGCCAATAAAAGATTTTTTAGATAATTTAATTTTTCTATGACTAGTTC
The DNA here is from genome assembly GCA_900490015.1 of Megastigmus stigmatizans. Classification (NCBI taxonomy): domain Eukaryota; kingdom Metazoa; phylum Arthropoda; class Insecta; order Hymenoptera; family Megastigmidae; genus Megastigmus; species Megastigmus stigmatizans. Next base: position 20,432 of record UELV01101269.1, read on the forward strand.
GATTATGACTTTTTTATTCGGCGTACTGTGATGTAAATTTTTACGATCTGAATTTGTAGGACGCGTAGCATTTTTTGCTGGATGAACGATGTGGTTTTCTCATTGTGTTATACAAGTTTTGAAATATGAATTTCAAATTTAAAATCTGAGTGCTCTACTCACAAAAAACTGTAATTTAAACGATTTTATAGCCATGATATTAAATAATTTGAATAAATTCAGAATATTTTAATTGTAGTATCGTTTACTATTTTCAAACAAAAAGAATTTTATTAATTAAATAAGTATTTTTGAAAATTACAAACTTATCTATATAGCATTATTTCTTATTATAGGCACTATAAAATTAATTGCAAAACGATTTGCAAAAGTGATTCAAAATTTGCGAACGAATTTCATATTTTATCGATTAATCAATAAATTGATAATAAAGATATAATGCAAAAAGGAATATTTTGTAATTAAAAATTTTTAATTCAATAACTTGGAAAATAAAATAAAACTACTTCTATTGATTTCGTTTAAAATTCTTGTACACCCTTGTGTCACGTTCAAGAGTAACTTAAAGTTTTACTAACCTTTATTAAATTTTTAATTTTATTTTTTAATCGATCCATTTTACAATAAAATTTTTCGAATTATGCTTGTGCATCACATTCTCGTATAATATAATGAGTTTCATTTTCAAAAAAACATCACTATACACTTTTGACTTTTTACTCTCATCTCATCCATCAGCATTAATCAATTATAATATATATTTTCTGGAAAGCTGGCAATTAAGAAATTTCATCGAAAACGATACATCAGGGCAACTGAAGTTTAAATGGTAGAAAGAAAGATTTGTCGGTGTTATCTACTAGCGTTGGGTAAGAATTTCGCCCTCAAGACAGAACAGTCGGCACCAAAAACAGATGACTCCCCTAATGGACACCGAAAGCCAGAGTTCCTTTCGCCCCTTTTCAATTTCGCCATAATGAACAAACCCGCATTTTTCATGTTCAACTGAGTAATTTCGCAAAGCTTTTACCTACTCGCGGACGGAGGGGTGGAAAAACTGGCGGCAAAAAAGACATCGGGACGAGAGAGTCGGTATAGAGCCGGTCATTCTTACCAGATCGATCTAGACAATGCGCGCGCGTGTGTGCATGTTTCCACGACGAAAATTCGGACACCCCCTTTCCCCGACTGTCCCTCGCTCCAGTTTACGCGCACGTATGGCGGCCTAGCTTTTTTCTTCTCTCTCTCTCTCTCTCTCTCTCTCTCTCTCGCACACACACACACACATCGCGCGCGCGACACATGCACACGCCACCGAGCGACGAATATCCTCTACACGCGTTTTCGGCTTGTCCTTAGGTATACATATATATGACGTGTGCCGTGGTATTGAATGTCATGTCATTCTGCCCGCGTCAATCAACTGCAGCCATAGCGGCTCGATATTCTCTCTCTCTTCGTTTTTTTCCTGATCGTACTGGCGTGCAAGGAACTCTCTCTCTCTCACACACACTCTCTGTTGGTTAGGTTTTCCGTGCAGTGTGTGCGGAGCTCAATCGAACGACATCTCTCTGTATACTTGACGCGGGAGCTTGGCATTTCGGAGGCGAGATGCTGCTGTTGCTGATGCTGGGACTCGTATAGCTGATCGGTGGCCTTTTTGTTGGAAGACTTTCTCGGGCTTTGCTCGATTTCGTGCTCTCGCTTTGCTCGCTCGACTCTAGCTGGCGAGACTTTTTACCAAATTACGTGTTATATTGATTGGGACGCTGACTTTTGGTGTTTGGAGAAATTGTTTTCTCGAATTGGAGGAGCGAATTATTTTACTCACGAGTTGAACGGAAACTCCTTGTCTTTTTATACTTTCGCTTTTTCGTATACTCGTGAAATTTCAAAGTGCATAGCATGAATGTTGAGAGAAAAGTTTCCTCCCAAAAGATGCAAAGTTTGTTTTTTTGAAGCATAAAACATGTACACTAGAGAATACATTTATAAATCATCACAAGACATTTAATTCATATTCTCTGATGAAATAGTTATAAATTATCAGCAAGTGTTCCGTGAAATTTTAGTAAATATTATAATTAAACCTTTTATTGCTTTCAATAACAAACGACCAAACCTAATATTAAAAACTTGAAAAAGTAATATGTTCACTCTGCAAAACGTAAGTATAAATAGTTATAATTTATTTGCCAATAACGTTGAGAGTTTAATAACAGCCTTTCTAAAAGCAAAACGTAATAAAAGTTAAAGGTTTTCACTATCAAACGGTAATCTTGTAAAATATATGGTTTGCCGAAAATTATATCCTACGTGCGTAGCCTCGCAGTTATTGATTACGTTCAAAATCTGATATTTATTTTCTATGCGTGATTGAAATAATTGTAGCATTACTGCCAACACGTTATTTATTTATTTGTTAGTCATTGCATATTTCTCAGCATTTGAAAGAAAAGAGCGACTAATAGCATTAGAGTTTTAAAGACTATTTTAATGCTATATAATCGCTTGAAAGTAAAATTGGTATAAGAACTTCTAAGTGAAGGTTCGTAGCCTTGAGGTTAAAAGCTCAAGTCTGCGCGGCACGAAGACGTGAGTTGAAGTCGTGTTTGCACACTTTTTTTTCTTCCCTTCGGGCAAACAAAATTTACATTGTAACGCGCGCGGGACTTTTTAAAATCAACTAAGAAATTTTCGCTGGAAAAATTCCTTCACTTTTCTCCACACCTCCTCACTTCCTTTCGCGTGGCAAAGTTTTATTTTCTCAAGACTGTACCATCAAAGTGTGTACTTGGATTTTCCACGTGAAAATACGATGAAATTTTCATTCTATTAAAAAGTAAATGGCCCCACTTATCTCGGAAAAAGTAGACAAGGAATCAGGAATGAAATGACTGAGATTGAGCAAAGTAGCAGCCAGTAGCCGAAGCTCGAGCTTTCAATGAAAAAGTTTTCCGGGAGAAGAGCTCGCAAGGCTCTGCGTAACGCTCGAGTGCGTTCTTCAGAAGGCGTAGAGACGGAAACTCTACAGAAGGTACATAACCACTTTCGGGCCCTCTTCCTCTTTTCTTCTCTTTCGTTTATTTCAAATTTTAAATCCCTTGTTATATACAAGAAATGTAGTTGAAAAATGGTAGAAGAAGGTGATTCGCGCCGAGACATATGCATGACAGAATGAAAAAGCTCGAAAAAGGGAGAACAGAGAGAAATTTCACATGACACTGAAACTTTACTAACGAACAATATAGTCAAGCACATCCATCAGTGTTCATCATCTAAACATTTTAATTATTTTACATATCGTAACTGCGTGTGATGAATATTAAATTATGCATAACAGAATACTGCCATTGTTTAAAAATACATATAAGCTTTCTTCGATTGAGATTAAACTCATTTATATAACTACACATCAAAGAATATATTTAGCTAAACTAAAATTATATTCCGCAGCTAAAAAAAACATTTTATTTAGATCGATAGAGTCACTAGTAAAATATAAAAAGTGAAATTCAATTAAGCACGGGCAACGGAAAAGATTTTAGATTTAAATGTAGTGACTGATATATACAAATCCTTTAAGACGTGAGATGCGTCACGCCTTAAAGAGCATCAGCTTACCTTACTAATGTGAAAATCAATTCTGTAACAGCTAAGTAAAATACAATTTCGTATGATTTAAGACTGTATTAAATTGTATATAATTTTTTCTTCCATGATTATTGTGAATTAAACTAAGGAAATTGTACTTCTGAACGAAGTCGAAATAATATTAAAAGTAAAATAATTATTATTACATAAAATTAAGAAAAAAACAGTTCAGCTAACAGAATCTCATTTTTCAGTTAAGGACTTCGGCCTCCGACAAATCGATTTTAGATAGATTTTCTTTAAACTCTGTGAATAAAACAATTTTTATATGCTTCATTGATTTCTGCAAAGCTTAGTGTTCGTTGTGGTATTAAAGATTAAGTTTTTTAATTTTAAAGAAGAGATTTTAATAACGGAGTGCATATTGTAATTCCAAAATAAATTTTGGATAGAATTCTTTAAAAAACTAATAAGTCATGCTAGACTTAAAAAGGAATAGGTACGCAAAAAAATTATCCAGTCTTGTAGTACTAACTTCAAAGAAACTGCAATTTAAAGATATAATACTTTAATGTTAGAAGTATATCTTTAGTATAGTACTTTTGGTTTTTGATACCTTATATGATTTTTACATTATTTATTTATGTTTTAGTATTTTTGGTACATAATTAATAGAATTTATCAATATAATGATGCATTTTAACGATGATTTATAAAATAGAATCAAAGTTCTTGATCATACGAGCAGGATAACGACTTTAATTACTTCGTTTCCCAGAACCTTCCTTTTTGTGTTACTATTTTTAAAAGAATAATTGTCATATTTGTTTTTGTATACTTACGGTAATCATAACTTTAAAACGATTCCGTCTTAACAAAAAGAGTCCACACCTTCCGGGTCACAGATTTGTCTGGAACTTTAAAGAGATAGTCTCTCAATTCATTACGGTGTCTACTTATTGGTCTTGTTATAAAGGTTTAAAACCAAAAAATCATAAATTTTGTTTCCTTAAGACTCATTGGGTTTAAACAACTCCTTGTATAAGTTAATATTACTATACAGTAATGATTACAGATTACTTATATTATTATATTTTAAATTTAGGATAAGAATTTTAAGTTTTGAATAGTTAAAATCTTACTTAGGTATATCTTCAAAGAAATGTAATACATACAAATAATAAACGAGATAAAAGGTAAAAGAAATAAAAATAAGAAGTTGTTATAATAATAAAAACTGTGCAATACAAATGGTAGAATTGTTCGTCCACTTGGGAATGAAGCAAAGTTGTAATTTAGTCACGATGTTTTAGATTAAATATGAATATTTTAAAGTTACTGAAAAATATACTTTGTATCACACCCATAGGTATACAAAACTTGAAATTTTCAAAATTTAAATATGATAAAGAAAAGAAAAAAAGTAAAAAGGGGAGAGGATCGCCGTAGGAGAAGAAAGTTGTGAAAAATTACGCAACAGGAAGGGAATCCGAAAAAGGGAAAGGAAAAAGAAAATGAAAAGGAGGAGCGAGATCGCAGATGTTAAATAAATAATGGGAAACAAGGAGAAAAAGAAGGATGGCAGAGTGAATAAGTGTAGGTGGTGTATATGCAGCAGCGGAGCAAGGGATGCGGCTCGGAGGTGAACAGGGGGCGCTCGGGCGCACTCGCTCCGAGGGAGCTGCAGTGCTTAAATAGTTAAGCACAACAAAAGAGTCGTACGGCCACTTTTAGTCGGACGTTAATAATGAAGAGAGAAATGAGAGTATGACGAGTGGTTGACAAAAATACACGCGCCGCTGCACATGCCGGAGTCTCGTTGCGGGTGCGCGCACAGAGGCTAGCTGTAGTCCAAGGAAAATGCACAAATTGGCCCTGCACGATCCTATATTTCTTCCAGCAATAAAGACTTGAACGCTCGCGTGATTGCGTTTTGCGAGCAATTTCGAGCAGCCGTGGCCGAGTGCCATGGAAATAGCGACAGATCGCTATGCGATAAACGAAATAATTTATGCGAGATTGGCTTTTGATTTTCATGCAAATGATCTGGAATTAGGTGTGTATACCTGTTCTGTGATGCTTGTGATTTTGTGCTGGGCGAGATGAGGCTTTTAATATAAAGCAGAGGGAGAGGATAATTTTGTAGGACAGGAATGCAATTTTATGGCTCGCACTTCGTTTATCGCGTGGGATAGAGAGAGAGAGAGAGAGAGAGAGAGAGAGAGAGAGAGAGAGAGAGAGAGAGAGAGAGAGAGGATGTAATAATGCAATCTTGAAGGTGATTGGGTGTAAAAACTCCGCTGGCACTTTGTTAGCTCTCTTAAGCTGATGTATATTGGGAAACAAATAATTAATAGTGAAAAATGAGAATGATGCTATAATGTTTTAAAATATTATTTTTTAATAGATCAAATATAATATAAAGTGTCATAACCTCAAAAATATTTAATTAATGAGTTTAAAGAACTAAATTGTAATAATTTTAATTGATATTCTAAAAAATTTTGTGTTGTTCTTATAATATAACATGATCAATTAAAATAAAATAATTCTATATTCAAATTGTGTATCTAAAGGAGGATACCCACGAGATTGAAATAAAAAGCAGTTTTTTACTTACAATTAGAACATTGAGTAGCATTTAATTTAAAAACAAATTAGTCCTCTTACCGAATACTACCTGTACTTCAAAGGGAAATCGATACTTTGATTGAAAAGTAGTGTCTTTCTATACTTGTCTATTTCTACTTCCACGTTATTAAGCGTAGAAGACTTGGCTTTTTGTAATTTCCCTTCAAGAAAGTGGGTTATTTTAAATCAAACGTCTTTTCATGCTCTGAATGATAGCGTAAGTTTCGAACGTTTCGCCTGCAATTTCATTATTGGCAGATATGGGTATTTTGCTTTAAGTTAAAATTCAAATAAATTTTTATGACTTTTATGTCAGTGATATCAATTTTAATTTGAATCTAGATAGAAAGAGAATCGAATGTCTTTTTCCGCTACAAAATTAATTGCGAATCCCGCACACTTGCACAAAACACTCCCTTTTATTTCCTGAAAAGAAAATTAAAAAAAAAATAATTTAGAGTAAAGCTACACCGTTCTTATCAAATCAAATTACATGCATATTGAATATTTCCATCATCTTCGAAAGCCAATGCCAAAATCATACAATAAATAATCGAGAAGCATAAAAGCGCTAATCGGAGAACACGCAGTTCCATCGGCAACCGGTCCAATTTCGCTCCAAGTCTTGATCGAAATTGCAATCTCTCCTCCCTCCCTCTCTCTCTCTCTCTCTCTTTCATTCCTGCAATATAAACAATAAAACGCCGAAGATCGCGGCGCGATTAGGCGAGCATTCAATGCCACAGAAGAGGCGCCGCCACTGCACGCGGCCGAGCAACATCGATAGACCGAAACTCGGCCCTCTCCCAGAAATAGAAACTCCTTCAAAAATAGATCTTATCACTGCTCGGGCTCTCGAGCCTCGCGCACACACCCCCTCGATCACTTCCCTTGTTTATAGCGCACGCCAGCTACCTATTGAAGGAGAGAGAGGGAGGGAGAGAGAGAGAGAGA